>MJUT01002200.1:17870-28158 GCA_002080005.1 Gigantidas platifrons | reverse complement strand
ATATATTTAATACAGCTCGGTATCCTTCAGGGACCAATGGGTTAGATACATTGTATATGGTTCTCATTTCCTTGATGTGATTATAATATTTATTTCCTACAACTGGATCATAGAATAGTCCTATGCAATGTATAATTATGTCTCCCCTTCGAACGAAGGGAGACATATTGTTTTAGTCTGATTTTTTCTTCCGCTTCCGCTTCTTCTGCTTCTTCTCAGCGAAGCTTGTCCGGACCATAACTTTTTTGTCTTTCCAGATAGGTCAATGATATTTGGTATGTGGGTGCATGACCATAAGGCGGTGTGTCGCGTACCGTAATGACCTTTGTGGGACCTTGACCTTTGACCTCAAGGTCAAATAATTGTTTTTGAAATAGTATCATTCAACTCATAATGTGTAACTTATTGTTGTACAGATGGCCGCATTAAGGGGAGACATAAGTTTTAGGTATCTAAAACAGTTCTTCCGAGTTCAAATACTGAGACACATTAATAAAAAGAAATACAATAAGTTTATATGCCATCGTCATGATTAAACACATGTAAAATGAAGCCATTTTGAAGATAACAAAGAGGTAATCAGAATCCGTAAATTGAAGTAGGACAGACAACACAATGGGGAAAAGAAAAAGGACAAACGACAATCTACAAATCACTACATAGAAAACTAAAGATCGAGCGATATGAACCTCACTAAAAACCGGATGCTCCGGAAGGGCAAGTAGTTCCGGCTCCACTAGGGACACCTGTCGTGTTACTCTAGTTATAAATCCGGTAGTTTAGCCTTACATTACAAGGTATTACCTCAGTAAGGGAAGCTATATTTATATATAGTGGATGTGGCAGGTGGTAAAATGACTTGTTATTATGATATACATCACCTATGAACTATGTGAGTTCAAATCCCAGGAGGGGGAGGGGAGGGGAGGGGGTATTAATACAATACAATCTATTTAATAACATATATATATTGCTTAGGATTTCAAAAATAATGAAACCTTGTTCTTGGTCAATCATTACTTAAAATTAATCATTTAACCTTAAGAGTATATTAAAATTTTGGTACATTACAGACGAAATAAACAGAACCAGGGTTGAAGGACGAGAACTTCAGCTGAAATATCGGGAAATGCCAGAGAAAGAAGCACGGTTTAATTGCATTGAACATGAGAATCGTACTCTTTTAGGTATGTACACATCCAGTTACTACTGGTCAAATATTTGCTTGAACGTAATTGCTCAACTGATGTATCTAGGTTAAAAAAAAAAAACATTTCAATGGTGTTTTGTATTACCTAACATTTAAATTATGATTGAGATCATCTGATGTCATTTATGTGTCTAATATTATACATATGACAAGGTCTAGGTCACCGGACATACATATACTGTATACTGACAAATATTCGCAAAACGCGACTTAATGTCATCTGTGAAAATAAAACTGCCGCTAATATTTGACAGTATTTTTTATGCATAAATTTTACGATTTGGATCTGTTGTATGCGACAGTTGGCATTTCACTTGCATGTGAATAACACTTGCATGGCCGCATCATTTCAAGTTTAAGCCACTTTTTATTGAAGCGAATATACCAATCCAAGAGTGAACTGTCATATTTATGTGTGTTTAGGTGTGTCGATTTTACATTTTCGTACAATTTTACATTTAGATTTTGGAATTGTGATAACCTTGTGGTATTTTTTGTTTTTCATTTTATCAAGATCTTTAGGACACATTTTAGATATAATAATAATAATACAATTAGTTCCCAGCAAGGAGCGTAGGGAGGTCATGTGTGTATATTTGTGTTAGGGTATCGATTTTACCTCTTCTTACAATTTCGCTATTTGATTTTGGATCTGTTCCGACAGTGTGGTATTTACTGTTTTTCATTATATGTCAAACTTTCTTACTTAATATGTCATATTGATTCAAAGTGCAAAAAATAAAATTTAGACATAGAACCTGTTATTTCCATTACAGAAGAAAATAGAGAATTACAAGAGAGAATTAAATCTTGTGCTCCTTTACAAATCCAGATCAATTTTGTCCGAGATGAAAATGCCAGACTTTCGTGGGAATGTCAACGATATCAAGGTATAATTGTAAAAATGTCATGGGAATGTCAATGATTTGAAAGTTTTATTATAAAAATGATACTGGCTACTTATCACCCATACATTTAGAACAAAACAATACATATTTATCTATATTTTCAATTTGTTTGTCTGGAACAAATTTTACCTGGAACTCTTTCAAAAATGGTTCGATCAAATTGTTGTAGCAATATGCGAATCTTCATGTGGTAATGTGCAAGCTTAGAAAGTGTTGAACCATAACTGTTTATAATGAAGGAGGACATCCACGACCAAATTTGTTGATGAAATATTCTAAGTGAAGTAAAAAAGGCAATAATTTCATCAAAAATAACCCGATTAAAATTATGTAGCGATTTGTGAATCTTTCCATTATACATGCAAAGTTGTGAGAAAATCTTTTTATAGAATCTAAGAGTTGTGCATACAAAAATTTGTGACGGATGAACGGGCGGACACATGGACTATCGGCTAGGATGAAAAAATTATGTCTCCCCTACATGTTGGGAGACATTAAATCATATTTTGGGTTGAATTTAATATTTATATTGATTCCACTGTCAGCAATGGTTCAACTATATCGCTACTAATTGTAAAGTAGCCTAAACAGTCATAATGACCTGCACGGTAATAGCCCATCCTTGGATATGTGCCTTGAGGTCTTAGCACTTCCTTCAAGACTCAAACCCATGCCATTGGCATTAGGCCTTAACTATCGTAACCACTTGGCCAGACATGTCCCAATGCCCATTTTATATTGTCATCAGCTTAAATTTCGATACAAACATATGTTTTGTTTACTTTACTTTACTTTTCTTCACTAGACAGATGTGGTTACACAGATCAAAAATATCGAGATTTAGTAACTCAGTTTCAACAATTGACGGAAGATAATCAAATGATTAGAAGTAATCGCATTCAGCTGAAACGGCAACTGAACCAGAAAGTTGGTAAGTAAATAAATGTTTAGATTAAACCTAAAAGAACTAGAGACTTATCTGGCTATAAATTATCTATTTACCATTCAAATATCATAATGTGCAGTTTGGTTCCAATAAGGTTTGTAGGTTCTAGAAGTAAAATATGTAATATTATATGTTATTCAGCTATCAGACAGGGTATATAATGTGACATTCCCGGCTTAGGATCTATATTCCCTGAGGCGCAGCCGAAGGGAATATATATCATAAGCCGGGAATGTCACATTATATACCCTGTCTGATAGCTGAATAAGATATATTATGGATTTAATCATTGGTTTTTTTTAATACAACATCCAACTGTATTAAATAAATTTGCGTCTTTTATTTTCATTTTTGGTAGCTCTAGATGTCTCTTTCCGTACCTTTGACGTCATTCCTCAATGACGTCAAAATATGTGTCACGTTTCACGTATGGGGTGTCTCATGAAGGAAAATACTGTACTAATTTTCTAAATCAATACAGTTTCATATACATGTAGTAAATTTTATAAACTTTATAAATATAACATTAATATATCACATAGCAAAACAACGGGTTTGCGAAACAGTTTCAATAATTTGAATGTTAACAAAATATAAATAAAACCTTGGTGTGGCCCCATGACGACGAAGTTTTCAAGGCTTAACGTTTTGGTTAATTGTTATGGTACAGCCGTGGAACATAGGCGTTTGCTGAATCGATCAAGTATTTGTGATGGAATAAACTGTTATCATATTATTTTTTCATACAGCCGTTTTGAGTATAAAACAGCATTTAATTTGGTAAAAAAATACATTTATTATTCAGTATTATGCCATTGATTTAGTGAAGCGTAGGTTTTGTCGTCCATGTTTTTTTCGTTTTTGGGGACTGAAATATATACCCCGTCTGTTTTCCGAATATATGCTGACATTCAGGGTTGAAGAACCAATGAAAATTTGTGTAACAAACTAAATCCGTAATATTTTCTAATATGTCTTTTCAAACATTTTCCTGTAATGGGGATCACTTTTGAAAACTAAAAAAGAGGCATAGAGCATGGATGGTGATAATTCAACAACTAAAACAGAGTAATATCATGTCAACAAACACATGGAAGCCTTAGTATAGAGATAATCCAACAATAGTGATAAACTGAGAGAAGTTTGAAGATAACAAATGGGGTAATCAGAAGCCGTAAATCGTCGAAGGACGGACAATACAATGACCAAGAGAAAACAGACAAAAAAACAAACAACAACATTCAACAAAATACTACACAGAAAAATAATGGTCAGGCAACATCCAACAACTATAAAACAGAAGTGAGTGAGGTATTCTGAAAAGATAAGCAATTCATGCTCCACTGTTGCCACCCTCCATAGTAATTTTGTTTACAATCTGGTAATAAGTTGCATTTACAACAGAATGATTATGAGTAAGTGCCAATGCATGCAAGAATTTTTTTTTAAATGCTTTGAAAAAGTATTCATAACTTCGTTTGTTGAAATGTTAAATTATCATTACATGTAACAGATGAAGTTGAAACATTGAAACGTCAACTACAGGACACAGTAGGTAAGTGAATTTATTTTCCTTTCTTCATTTTGTAATTAACCATTANCCCAATTATTTTTTTTAAATTGTGCACAAGCAAAGCATGTAAATGACATAATGTCAAATAAATATAATGAAAAATATGTTCCATCTAACACCCACTACTTTCTAAATAGCAATGTGGTATATGGAAAGTTTGATGGTAATAAGTAGCATAAAAAAAATAAAAAAATTATATAATAAATACATTAGACTATTATGCTTTTATGGGTTGTCTCCCCCTTGACCTTCAGAGTCTCCAAAACTTTTTCTTTATCTTTTTCTTTTTTTTTTCTTTTTTTGTATTGTCTTAATATGTCTTCAAATTACATTTAATTATTACAAATCATATGTGTATTTTATGTTCTTTAATTTGTAAATGATTATTCTGCCCAGTACTGGGCTCCATGATTGGAAAATAAAATATCTTGTAAGTAGCCGTAATACAAACTACAGATCAGGCACTAGCCAAACGAATAAGGACAAACAGATAATAGTCTACATGACACTACACAGAAAACTACAGATTGAGCCAAGCAAAACCACATTAACACAGGGGTGAACTTGTATGCTCCAGAAAGGTGACCATTACCTGTTCAACTAGTAGCTTAATGTCGTGTTAAACTACGCAGGCATCGTGTGATTTTGAAATAGTGTTGGACACCAGTGTATGCATTGTGTGTGATTATCCCGAATCCACAATGGAATTTTATTAGAGGGTTTGTAAATTATATTTTTTCACTTTTAGCAAAGAAAGAGAATCTAGAGAGAGAATTAACTGAACTACAGAGTAAGTAATATGACCTATTATTTATAGTGTCGTTCTTTTTTTCACATTTTGTGATGTTTCTCACGTCTTCCCAAGGGCCATTTGCCCAATGCGTCTTTCCATACAGTTATATCAAATTAAGGTCATTATAAATGTTCCATGAAGAGATAATGGACCAGTAAAATGGTATTTTACAACTGGCGAGAAGTGCAATATACAGAACGTTATGATCAAGTAATATTTGTGTATAATTATTAAAAGTTGATTATGATTATTGTGATATATTGTTTTTAATTTGTACTTATTATGAATCAAATTACTATTAAAAAGTTAACTGCTTACCCTTCCGGGTTACCTCAGTTCATCCCTGGGTTTTAAGTGTGTTTCCTGTTGCTCAATATTTAGGTCATTGTTTGTCCTTTTGTCCTTTTTATTTGACCATTGTATTGTCTGTCCTTTGACTTACGACTTCTGTTGTACCTTCAAGCTTTTCTTATGACAGCCTTGAATACACATTGATGATAGACCTCAAACATACTGTTTCACTGTAAATGAATCATCAATACACGTTTCAGAGGAAGCGAATACCGGTATGTTTAGATTTTGAATTGTATTGACATAGTTATCCATTAGTTTCCGTCATGGTTGTCATTTTATTTTTGGGCTTCTGTGTCTGTGGTTTGTCATAAATATTTATCATTTACACAGTTGGTTCTATTGTTGTCCTTTACTTGTATAAATGTAAGTAAGCTATATATCTCAGAGGAATCAGTACTGGGGGTCATTTTTCAGATGAGCTTCACGAAGGAAACTATTTTGTCTAAGAAGGGTCAATATTCAGAGTCAGCAATTTTACATAGATGGACGAATTTATGAATTTTGACTTTCAAGGATTAGTAAAGCAGATAGGATGCATGGAAGTTTCAAAATAAAGTACAAACCGGATTCAATGCAATCTCTCATTTGCTCCCCTTTACTGACATGTCGTGGCGTGGGAGACCTGAGAAAACATCATTACGGATCATATGTGAGAGACCTTGTCATGAATATAGAATGATATGTCGGTCAATCGGATTGTTCATGTAATGCATTCATTGGATGGTACATAGCGTCACTTGCTTGTGACCCGTAATGGGATTTTTTCAGACCTCCCACACCACGATATGTCTGTAAAGTGGAGCAAGTGAGAGATCTGGTTTTAATCAGATTCTACCAAGACAGCATACAGAAGCAAAAATGCAATTGTCGGAACAACTGTCGCTTTCTTATTTTATTTTATAGCAAATGTTTCACCTCAGATTTTTTCTTGTAGCAATAAAAGAATGTCTGGAAAGGGACCTTAAAGAAATTCAAAGTAAGTTAGATTATGTAAATATGCTGAGTGACATTAAAAACACACTATCTAAAAAATTCAATAATATACAGTGTTAATTCCAAAGATATTATATGGAAAACATTAAACCCAGTGACCAACATGAAACAATTTTTAATTGTTTTCCATTTTCTCTAATCAGTTTCATCTCTAAGCACACTCGGTTATATCACATTTTTTAATTGCAACCTTTGAAATATTAATTCTAACTTGTGCTAAAAAAGATGATTTCAATTTTCCCATTGTGAACTTTCCATTTATATGTAGCAACATTCCAGCAGCACATGTACATATGGAGTATATATTCCTCAGTTGATTCGATATTCCAGAGAGTTGATCAGGTATAAATGAGACAAGGATCAGATTGTGAATACAACAAACAGAACATATCTGTGGTCATTTGTGAAACAGATACTTTGTAATGGTTAACCAAGTCATGGTGGTGACCGCAAAACTTTCGACGTGATGACTTCAACTCAACCACTAGAGACCCTTGGTTTTAATCTTCCTTGTTTTTAGCAATCGTCTATCAAGGAAACCATGATAGGAACCACAAGCTCGGGATATATGCGTCTTTGTCTTCAACAGGAAAGATCCCTGTTAGGAATCAAATTAGCAAAAGGATGTCGAGTCAGCACCATCACATACATATGATACAACACGACCGCCTTTCATCAAATCAAAGACCCAGTAGAACTTCATTGAAATTCAGCCAAAATCATTATCATACAAAATATTGAAATGTAAAAGTATGTGGGTGATAACGAGAGAGACAATGTGGTGACAATAATTTACGTCTCCTTTTGCATCAATTGAGATACTAATGTAGTTAAAAAAAAGTTATCTATGTTTAATATTTCAGTAATTACCAACTTTCACTCTGGCGAAATATGTCTTTAAACACACGGAAGAAAGTCAGGAAATAAAAAGTATTCCAGAAATGGTATATACACATAGTATATTGCGTTGGTACAACTGTTTGATCATGTCGAGGCAGTTGTGTAAACCGTATCACTCTTTACGAGACGATTAGCTAGAAATTGACGTCACGAATGTAGAACCGACTAAAGTACATCTTGCGCCACATACATATATATTATAATACAATAAAAACGTAGATATCAATTTAGTGTAGTTATTGCAAATCTTGTATTTCTATTACAAAAAACCATACTTAATGTTAGATAAAATGAATTAACAATGTGGATAAATCATATCATGTGAAGAAGAATCACTCTCCTTTTAAGGTATGTCACAAGAACCACCACAACAGAGTCAAAGCATATTTGGACAATTTAGTGGAGAATTTAACATGGAAAGTATGTACAATTTTAAACAGAAGGAATCTTCAGTGAAAGTTTTGTGCAATTAATTACATGTCGGTTTAATGAAGTTAAATAATGGTATTAAAGATTTTAAAATTTTAATATTAGGGTTAATATTATAAAATTTACTACAAAAAATAAGTTTTCTTCTAAAAAAGAAACACAGAAAATAAAATTAAATTGGTTTTAAGAGTTTTTTTGTAGATACAATATTTTGATCATAAAATAGTTCCTTTCCAGGTTTCATTAAATTATTTGAAGTTTTGATGTAGTAATCCTAATATAAGATTGTGAGCTTTGGTTAAAGCATCATCTGTTGCTGTTGTCTAATGCATCAATCAGCTTACTCTAATAACAAGCATAATGCATAAAATGTTTATATTATGTTCCATATTGATTATGGAGGCCATCGTGACTGTATGGAAGTTGGATTTACAACTACCTATGCAATCAGTTCCTATCAAAACTAATTAAGTAAAGTTGTGAGTTCGAATCCCACTCATGGCGAGTTGTACACAATACAACATTATGTGGTAAAGTTTGTAAATGACTTTTGGCAGGTCGTTGGTTTTCTATAAATAATTTTATTTTGTTGTAGATACAAATTTAACACCAGGAACGTTTGAAGTGAGACCAACAAGTGGTTTGTACATGTTTATTCTTATTTAGCAAACTTAAGTATGCTGCTGTTTCTCAAGCGAGAACTTTATTAACAAACAATAACTGTTTTACTGCCAACTTTGGCTACCTTAGGAATATTGAAACATTCACGTACTGTGATACATATGTTTCGGTTGTTTGATTGTTTATGGTGTTGAACGCCACTTTCAACAATATATCGGTTATATCGTGGCAGTCAGTTTTATTGGTGGAGGACACCGGAGTACCGGGAGAAAACCACCGACCTGTCACAAGTCACTGACAAACTTTATCACATAATGTTGTATAGAGTAGGCCTAGCCATGAACGGGGTTCAAACTCACAACTTTAGTGGTATTATACATGTACATGTTTGGAGAAATTTATTCATATTCAACATGTAATAAATGTGGTAAATCTGAATTTACATATGGGGGAAATCCTTCCCTAATATTTGACAATTTTTTGTATTTATATATGAAACAAGGCAAGCAGCAGATAGTAAAAAGAACATTTTTATGATTCTAAAGACTCTTATTATTAGGATTGGTTTAGATTTATGGTGTTTAACACCACTTTCAACAATGTTTCATTTATATAGTGGTGGTCAGTTTTATTGGAGGAGGAATCGGGAGTACCCCGAGAAAACTACTGACCTGTTGTAAGCCACTGACAAACTTTATCACATATATTGTATGAATACATATTGCCATGAACAGGGTTCAAACTCACAACTTTAGTGGTGATATCTTATTTTTAAATGGGATGATTCCAGTAATGCAAATAAAAGTGATCTCAATAGGTCCATCCTGTATAAACAATGTAGCCATCTTGGATTACAGTTGAGGTATAAACACACAAACTTTATGCAGGGTTATTTAATGATTACTCCTACAATATCAACACTTCCGTCACATGTGGTTTTCTGGCCAGAATATATTTGAAATATCAGTAAAATAAAACACAAAATTTATAACCCTAGTATCCATGTTGTATTGCCAAAATTTTGTTTAGGAAAATCCAAGTAGCACATCTGTTAAATCTTTATAGACCATGCAAGAAAAGTGATGGATATAATACATTGTGAATATCAATGAACTAATCACCGACAAACTTCTGTGAATCGAACTCACAAATATACTGATGATAGACATTGATTTTTCGTTAACCGCAAGTGAGCAATTTTTCATGTCAAGAAATATACTTACTTTTGAATGAGGTGGTGATGATGACAGGTGCCACTAGTGGAGCAGTAACACAACATTTGCCACTAGTTGAATAGGAAATGGTCACCTTTCCTGAAGACCTGAGTTCACCCCCGATTTTTAATGGGGTTCGTGTTACTCGATCTTTAGTTTTATGTGTATGTTTTGAAGATCGTTTTGTCCTTTTTCTTTTGGTCATTGTGATGTCTGTCCTTCTTTGATTTAATTAAGGATTCTGATTACCCCTTTGTGATGTCTGTCCTTCTTTGATTTAATTAAGGATTCTGATTACCCCTTTGTGTTGTCTGTCCTTCTTTGATTTAATTAAGGATTCTGATTAC
>MJUT01002194.1:82592-96684 GCA_002080005.1 Gigantidas platifrons | reverse complement strand
ATATTATAACCATTGTCATATACTATAAAACAGATAACAATATTATAACCATTGTCATATACTATAAAACAGATAACAATATTATGACCATTGTCATATACTATAAAACAGATAACAATATTATAACCATTGTCATATACTATAAAACAGATAACGATATTATAACCATTGTCATACTATAGAACAGATAACAATATTATAAACATTGTCATATACTATAAAACAGATAACGATATTATAACCATTGTCATACACTATAAAACAAATAACAATATTATAACCATTGTCATATACTATAAAACAGATAACGATATTATAACCATTGTCATACTATAAAACAGATAACGATATTATAACCGTTGTCATACTATAAAACAGATAACAATATTACAACCATTGTCATATATTATAAAACAGATAACAATATTATAACCATTGTCATATACTATAAAACAGATAACAATATTATAACCATTGTCATATACTATGTTATATACTATAAAACAGATAACGATATTATAACCATTGTCATATACTATAAAACAGATAACAATATTATGACCATTGTCATATACTATGTTATATACTATAAAACAGATAACAATATTATAACCATTGTCATATACTATAAACCAGATAACAATATTATAACCATTGTCATAATATAAAACAGATAACAATATTATAACCATTGTCATATATTATAAAACAGATAGCAATATTATAACCATTGTCATATACTATAAAACAGATAACAATATTATGACCATTGTCATATACTTTAAAACAGATAACAATATTATAACCATTGTCATATACTATAAAACAGATAACAATAGTATAACCATTGTCACATACTATAAAACAGATAACAATATTATAACCATTGTCATATACTATAAAACAGATAACAATATTATAACCATTGTCATATACATTTTCTACTATAATCAGATAAGAATATTATAACCATTGTCATATACTATAAAACAGACAACAATATTATAACCATTGTCATATACTATAAAACAGATAACAATATTATAACCATTGTCATATACTATAAAACAGACAACAATATTATAACCATTATCATATACTATAAAACCGCATCGGTGGTGTAATACAAAATGTAGTTAGCGTGCTCGCCTCGAGTGTGGTAGATCGTGTTTTCGAGCCCCGATCGGATCACACCAAAGACTATAAAATTGGTGTTTGTTGCTCCTCCGCTAAGCACGCAGCATTAAGGAGTAAGAACAAATTCTGGTGGGGCGACATGTCTACCCGCGGACTGTTATTTCAGTGAGGTAACACTATAAAAATCCAGCTAAGCGTGTTAGTTTAGTACAAAGCGGACCTCATCATCATTTATTTGAAAAAATTGCTGATTTGGCGTTAACAACAATCACTCACAATCACTCACTCACTATATATGTGATATGAAACAGAAAGGTACGAAATAATAAAATTAATGTTTTCTTTACCATGATTAATATCATATCATTAAAAAAGTATCGTGACGCGATTTTGATTAAAAAAAAGAAAAGAAAACTCCGGGTATATACACAAGCCTCAATCTGTTTATATTATTTATTGTAGTGGTTTTTATAAAACAAAGAAGATAACAAGTATTGGGAAATGTCTAATGATAAAAGATGATTTAGAGTTGTCTGGCCATTGCTACTTTAATATCACATTAATGTCTCCTGGGAACAAAAGACTTCGAACTGAAGTAATCGGGTTTGAGAGTCGACACTTTGGTAAGTATTAGAACATTTTTGGAAATCTACTTAAGTTTTACCAGTAATATTAGTATTACAAAGTGTCTAAATATCTTTTCGTCCCTCTCATGCCGTTTACGCCATTAACTGGACTTGGACCATTACTTTGAGTAACAAGACAGGTGCCACATGTGGAACAGGAACTGTTCATACTTCCAGAGCACATGAGTTCACTCCAGTTATTGATAACGTATTACTCATCTTTGATTATCTTTGAGTAACAAGACAGGTGTCACATGTGGAACAGGAACTGTTGATACTTCCAGAGCACATGAGTTCACCCCAGTTATTGATGACGTATTACTCATCTTTGATTATCTTTGAGTAACACGACAGGTGCAACATGTGGAACAGGAACTGTTCATACTTCCAGAGCACATGAGTTCACCCCAGTTATTGATGACGTATTACTCCTCTTTGATTATCTTTGAGTAACAAGACAGGTGCCACATGTGGAACAGGAACTGTTCATCCTTCCAGAGCACATGAGTTCATCCCAGTTATTGATGACGTGTTACTCATCTTTGATTATCTTTGAGTAACACGACAGGTGCCACATGTGGAACAGGAACTGTTCATACTTCCAGAGCACATGAGTTCACTCCAGTTATTGATGGGGTATTACTCATCTTTAATTATCTTTGAGTAACACGACAGGTGCAACATGTGGAACAGGAAATGTTCATCCTTCCAGAGCACATGAGTTCACCCCAGTTATTGATGACGTATTACTCATCTTTGATTATCTTTGAGTAACACGACAGGTGCCACATGTGGAACAGGAACTGTTCATACTTCCAGAGCACATGAGTTCACTCCAGTTATTGATGACGTATTACTCATCTTTGATTATCTTTGAGTAACAAGACAGGTGCCACATGTGGAACAGGAACTGTTCATTCTTCCAGAGCACATGAGTTCACCCCAGTTATTGATGACGTATAACTCATCTTTGATTATCTTTGTCTCTGTATGTATGCTATTTGTTGGTTATATGTTTGTCTATCTTGATTTCCAATTGTTTTGATCGTGTCTTGGCATTTTCTGCCTTTCCTACTAGTAATACATTATATTCAAAAATCAACGAAACCAACACTTGTAAAAATAACATATATACCATGTTGATGGCTAAAACTATACAAAAAGAGTCATGCAACAAATATTTCTGACTTATTCAAAATGTAGCATATTATCACTCAGCTCACTCAACTGTCAATCTATCCCACAAAACAGTTAATGCTTGGTTAAACATACGAACACAAGAGGAAACTTTGCAAGAAAACGGAACATTTTAGTGATGTGGCCTGTTCATTTAGCTATTAAATAATAGTTCTTAATAGTGAATACATTCAAATACTCTAACCATTTTTTATTCCATGTTTTCTGTCCCATCATCTAGGCAAATTCAAAGACAACAAAAATTATAAGTTAATTACACTTCTCTAATATATATACACTCCGACAAAAGTTAAGCATCACCCTATATTTTTATCGATATATTTTTTATATCAATACTGTTAAAACAATAAAATAGATATCACCATTTTTCTTACACTTCTTAAAAGACTACACCAAGGACTCTTAAACTACCAATCTACGAAGTATTTATCATCCTGAAAGACGTGACTATGACGTGGCAAACATGGGGTTCAAAGCAGGCGCTGGAAAAACGTAAAACCAGTTTGTCTTTGATGGAAGATTTTAACATTGCATTAAAATGCAGAATCTTCAGATTTTAAGAACTTTTAAATGCATCTATTGTGCGTATGTGTAAGGCATAAAAATCAATAACGAGTATATCCACTGCGTTTATTGTGAAGTTCTGTAACACGCCTTGTCATGCTTCGCACAAGACGCCTAAGCCGTTCTTGGGGGAACTGTTGCCACTCCTGTAGATAGCAGTTCTTAATTCGTCAATATTTTGACATTTTGGATTGCGTTGGTTAATTTGTCGGCCAATAAAATCCCATACATGCTCTATAGGGTTCATGTCTGTCGACATCGCAGGCCATGGAATTGTCTGAACAGCCTCATGCTGTGAAAAATGTTGTACAATTCGGGCTCTATGTGGCCTATCGTTGTCGTCCATGAACATTGGCCTGTCAGCCAACGCATGATTGTCGAAATGGGGGACTACGCGTGGAGAGCACATTGTGACGGTATTTTTGGCCTCTCAGATTACCATCAAGAACGTACAAGTCAACTTACAGTCAAAGGAAAAACAACACCAGACAGTTACACCCCACCCCCAAAAGCAGTTGTGCCCAAAATGTGGTTGTCCTGAAATGAACTGTTTCGTTGGCGCCAAACACTTGCACGACCGTCGGTAGGGCGTAACAAAAAACGACTTTCATCAGACTAGTGGACCCGTCTCCATGTGCGAATAGTCCACCCCAAATGATCATGTATCGAGCATGGCGATGACGTAATGTCAACTGTGGACGTTTTATGGGTCGTCGCGCTCGCATTCCCTGATGGTGGAGGCGTCTGATTACAGTGCGTGTGCTAATGCGGCCTCCAAATGCTAAATTACCACGAAGTGCACCAGCTGTACTGAACGGCCGTTGCCGCGCCCGTCTGGATATGAGCCGGTCCTCTCTCGGCGTCGTTTTCCAAGGTCTACCTGCACGTGGACGGTCAGTAACATTCCCCGTTTGACGAAAACGCTGCATCAGTCGTACAATGATGGAATGGTTAACCCTGAAGTGGTCTGCCATCCTTCTATGGCTAAAACCACCGTTATGCATGCCAACAGCTTGCCACCTTTCTGGTATGGTTAATTTTCGCCGCACCATACCAAACCAATAGAAAATGAAACTTAAAACTCTACACACAAAAAAATCAGCTTTCGTTCGCAAACACAAATGTTGAAAAGTACACGTGGCACTTTACACACCCTGTCATATACACATAAATAAAAATCGATCAATAACCTGTTTCAGACGTAAGTAAGTATGTGTGTACAGGTAACAAAAACAGCAAACCGATTTGAAATAAGTTCATTATTAGAAGAGATATTATTGAAACAAGTCAGGTGGTGCTTAACTTTTGTCGGACTGTATTATATATAATATAATTTGAAATTTATAATTATCCAAACTTTTATAAATACAGATTAATACATGGGCATTTCCATATTGGCCTGGTTATCACCCCGAGACACCCAATATGGGTCGATGGATGATAACCAGGCCAATATGGAAATGCCCATGTATTAAACTATTTATTACATACTTAGTTAAAATAAAGGCATTTTTGCATGACCAATATATTTTCACACCCCGGGAAAATAACCTGTTATTATGTGCCCCTCGTGCGTTTCAGACAAAATAAACAACTTCCGGTGTTTACGTCTGCAGATGTCGGAGGTATATAATATGATAATAGGTGTTACCTAACTTGGAACGAAGTCCAATAATTTTCTTAAACAATATATCGGGGACCAAACTCCGGACAGTTTTCGTATCCGCTACCGAACATGGTTCATAACCTGAAGTAGTAAATAAACTTTATTGTACTATAGCTTTACTTAACCCGAATAATCCAGTCGTTATATTACGCTCCCGCCGGTCGCTACATTATTTGTTGTTGTTCATGTGCGATGCTTTATTCACGAGAAAAGCCGTCATTAGTTTTATACATCATAAAAATTATAAACATTGTCGGTCATCTTTGTTTATGGTTGTCAAGGACTACTTCACGCTGTATCTCGCGATATTTTGAACAGGTACCACTTCTCACGAGAGCTGCAACTTGATTTGTTTTCTACATCCTTGTACCCGTTCTTGATTTTATTTATACAATATGTCGTTTTTAGTACTTTGATACTGGTGCCCCTACAAGAGCATTTTTCTACTGCATCGATTTTTTTGCAGAAACCCACTGTAGCTGTACATGCATTGGTTCCGGTATGTCATTTCCGGTGCATGAAAATTTAGGCATTAGTATCTGGGACTATTGTACTGACAGTATAGTAGTCCCAGTTAGTATATAGAAAAAAATTGCTATTTCTACCATAGTTGGGACTTCGTCCCATAATAAATAGTTTAATACATGGGCATTTCCATATTGGCCTGGTTATCATCCCTCGAACCATATTGGCCTGGTTATCATCCCTCGACCCATATTGGCCCTCGACTTCGTCTCAGGTCAATATGGGTGTCTCGGGATGATAACCAGGCGACCGTTTCACTAAAGGTCGTAAGTCGTAAACGTAGACGTAAGTGTACTCTTAAGAGTTACTACCGTTTCACTAATAGTCAAGATTTACGACTTACGACAAAAAGTGATCGCAAAGTTAAAAGTGGTGGAAGGTACTCGTAAGTCGTAAATCGTAAATCTAATTTTGAAGAGAAGAATTGTTATCTGTATTTTTTTTAATATGAACATTAATCAAATGAAGCGAGCAATTAATAATAGATGCACGCAACATAGTTTATATTTCGAGAGTCATAAAAAATCATTAAAACAGCTAGGCTACACATTATTGTTTGTTTCAGTGTACTTTCTATCAGTTCTGCATTTACAATTTATCAACGTATTTTATTAACGAGTGTGTACCTAGAAGAAATTTCAAGAAAAGAACTATATAGGGTACATGTACAAACAATGGGCGCATTATATTTGGGTGGATTTGGAGATTAACAGTTATTACTTTTGCACGGAGAAAGAGCATTACAATTGCCCGTAAAATGTACCTGATACTTTTTTTTTTGCCTTTGCGCGGATTACCTGTTATTTAGAATATATTTAATTTACTCATAAAATTTTCTGCATTTGGCAGCATGACTGACGATGCAACCACATGGAGTCCCTGTGATGCAATATGGATTATTCACATCTTTCGTCATCCTTTAAAATGAAAACAAAAAATATCAGAATAACATAGATACAAATATATGAAATATAGATTTTAAAGAAAAATTGTAACATACATGTATATAAAAAACCAATAATTTTGAAGGCAACAGATATTTTAGCAGTCCAAATGTTAATATTCATTGGTAGTATAATATAAAGGGTTAAAGCACTCACTCTGAGTATAAATCAACAGTACATGTACATGTTAAGGTATAATATTGTAAGATGTGTATTTTTGTTGTTTTATGTAGTGATGCAATAAAACTACCCAAATCTTAACACCCCTACCCCACCCTCCGTGGNACCCCCACCCCCCGTGGTGGGCAGTGGTTACAGATTAAGTTGGCGAAAGAGGTAAAACAAAAAAGTTGGAACATCAGTACTTATAAAAACCATAAAATATTATGAAAATACGAAATATACTTTAAAGAAAGGTAGAAAAAAAAATCCGCACAATCGTCATGTGTTTTAAGTTCTTCACGTAAATATAGGATATTTTCCGCGCAATGGAAATGCACCGCAAACAGGATATCGATGTAGAATGTGAATGTATTGCCAAATCTATGGTCACATTTTTGAAACACAATCACTTGAAGGTTAAGGGAAAAAAATATAAAAAACTTCGAAAAATTCCCTTATATATCATAGATAACCAACATTTTTCGAAGCTTTTCTTATCCCCCCTCCCCTTATTTTTGAAACTTCAAGTGACTGTGCATATAACATGAAATTTGTTAAAATAAATTCCATAAAATAAATTTCTTCTCAAATTTCCGTAAAATTTTACACTTAACAATTTTTTTTCTGATACACAAAATGTAGCTTTGGTTTATTCATTTAAAAATTCACTTTAGAGTTTTATAATTAGTTGAATATTAAAAATGTATTTAAACACATTTAAAATGTGATTATTAATGTAATCAGCTTCCAAACTGTTGGCTTTATATATAAAATATAGGGTCCGGGTGGTTCAGTGAGTTAGGTAGTTGGGTTACCTAACAACTCATACACGCCTATCACCAATACGGTGTGGGTTCGCGCCCGGTCTTGTAAATTACAAAAAGGTGCACTCGACTCCCAGTCGCACGTGATAAAGTTTACCAGTTACTTTCCCCTGCTCGGATGTTCTCCGGCTTCTTCCACCACTATGATATAGCTGAAATACTGCTTAAAGTGGCGTTAAAACGCCAAAAATCAATCATTATATATACAATATATGATACAATGTATCTTTTTATCTCCATTGTAGGAGATGTTACTTGTCGCAAGTCGTAAGTCGTAACTCTTAAGCTTATAACTAATTTAGTGAAACGCACGTATACGTGCACGTAAGGAAATCTTAAGAGTGATCTTAGACTTACGATTTACGATCACTTTAGTGAAACGGTCGCCTGGCCAATATGGAAATGCCCATGTATTAATCTGTATTTATTACATATATTATGGGCCTCGATATGGAAATCATCTTGTAGTAATCCAATAACAGGTTATTTTCCCGGGGTGTGAAAATATGGACAGTTTACTTCCGGTCATATTGGTCATACAAAAATGCCTTTATTTTAACTAAGTATGTAATAAATACAGATTAATACATGGGCATTTCCATATTGGCCTGGTTATCATCCCGAGACACCCAGTATGGGATGATACACAGTAACCAGGCCAATATGGAAATGCCCATGTATTAAACTATTTATTACATACTTCCGACATCTAGAAAAGAGACACCCATATTGGCCCGGGCTGATATGGAAATGATCTTGTAGTAATCCAATAACCGGTTATTTTCCCGGGCTGTGAAAATATGGACAGTTTACTTCCGGTCATATTGGTCATACAAAAATGCCTTTATTTTAACTAAGTGTATAATAAATAGCATTAAACTCGTTGATTGATTATTGTTTAACATCAAGTCAGCAATATTTCAGAAGATATGTTCCTGACATGAACAAGCTAAAAAACAATAAAATATTTTGGGGAAATTAGAGGCTCACATGAGCCTGTATCGTTCACTTCGTTATTCGTACACAGTTTTCAATCAAATATAGATTTTGTGAGAAAAACAATATTATATTCATTTTAGCACTGGATCCTACGATAAACTGTAACCCATTAAGATAAGACTTAAGAGTAAAATTAACATTTGTAGTCTTTGTTCCCTTTTTGTTCCTCCATTTCACTGAACAATAAATGTAAGCGAGCTTCCATTTAGTGCTACCACGGCTTTGATTTTTATTGGGAAGGGATTTTTTGTTATTTGAGGTAATAAAAGAACTGAGTGTATTATGTGCTTCATGCCTCTTGTATGGATCGTGCTATCTTTGGTCTTTATAAAAACTACAATACATTCGCAAAAAACCCAATAAATAAATAAATAAATAAATAAATAAATAAATAAATAAAAATTTAAACAACAACAAAAAAGACCCAACAAATACCTCATTTTAATTAGATTGATATACATGTTTCCACCCCTCCACCCTTCCTGTATCCTTGTATGTTTTCATTTTATATCAGTCCTATAGCTCATTGTTTACTTGTATGTCTGCTAAATATCTTGACACATTTTATACCTGTTGTTTTATTCCTTTAGTTAAGCCACCAAAGATTAAAGGTTTTCAATACAACACAACAAAGACTTCCTTGTCTCTCCAGTTTCAACTAGTTCGAAATGTGTATGAAAAGGAAATAAGAATTCGCTACCGGTCCGAATATGACGGAGATAAAGAAAATGGTTGGCAGGTAAGTGTTGGTTCTCTCACAGGAACTACAGGCACGATATTAATATTAATTCCATAAAGTCAAAGATAAGAAAAAAATCAATTGGTAATATAAATAGAGAAGGATTCCAATAAAGCGTGGCCACGAGATATTAAGGGGTGACCACAACATACTATCGCATGGCCACGATATACTAACGCGTGGTACCATTACACATGAGAGAAAAGCGATAAAAAGAAGTCAGTTTTAACGATTGTTTAAAAGCTATGTTGTTGTATATCATATTTGTCACATAACCTGTATTCAGTCATGGAATGCATGATGACGATAGTAGTGTGTCGTTTCCTACAATCTCGTTCTCAGTAAGGGTTTGTAGTAGTGTGTCGTTTCCTACAATCTCGTTCTCAGTAAGGGTTTGTAGTAGTGTGTCGTTTCCTACAATCTCGTTCTCAGTAAGGATTTGTAGTAGTGTGTCGTTTCCTACAATCTCGTTCTCAGTAAGGGTTTGTAGTAGTGTGTCGTTTCCTACAATCTCGTTCTCAGTAAGGGTTTGTAGTAGTGTGTCGTTTCCTACAATCTCGTTCTCAGTAAGGCTTTGCTACTTTGCCTTTTCCACTTCATTTCTTATCATTTATGAAGGTCTTTCAATCACAGGTAAAATTATAACTAAATCTTATTACAATTTTCGCGCAAATACAAATGTATAAGATACATTAGTCGCGCAAGTATAATGACAACTAATCATCGAATTCGCGCAAATGTAATGACAACTAATCCTCGAATTCGCGCAAATGTAATACACCCAGTAAAGGGCTGACTCTTTCATTTCCGTAAATACCGACCAAAAGGCGTTATCAAACATGTTTAAAAGCTATTTTGTAAAATATCATATAACTGGTACTTGACTGAAGAAATAAATTATGATAAAAAAGACCCTTACATTTGGGAGAAAAGAAGGTAAGGTAAAAGGGGTCAGTTTTAGAAGTTGTTTGAAAAGGCAGGTTAACGTTGTTGTATATCATATGACTTGTATTCGATCATTGAAATGAATTATGGAAATAATAAGGGGCTCGATCCTTTTGTTTCAGAAAACAGGGTCATAAAGAGGTCCTTTTAAATATTAGAAAAAAGATATGTTGTAATATATCATATAATTTACAGTAATAAGTAGACGTATATGGTGATGACACGAAGGATATAACACTTTCAATTAGAAAAAAAATATATATTTGTTTAGAAAACTAAAAATATACAGTTTTCAAATCAGTTTATTAGAGAAATTATTCTCTCTTTTTGGCAACTTGTGTTCAATTTACATAATGTACAATGCTCTTGAGAGCGGGAATATCGCTGCCGTTTATTGACAGCACTTGCTACTAATATTGTTAGTCGTTGTTTCTGCTTCTGGATTTGATAGTTAGGACATCACGACGGGCGCTAATATACTGGGGCATGAGATGCTAATCCTTTCGAAGCACCTGGTCACACTCTCGGTTTTTTTTTATTTAAACGAATTTCGTGTTGTCCTTGCTTTTGTTTTATTTTTATGCTTGCACCGTTGTAATTTTGCATCCGGATTGTCCTTTACTACTTAACATTCCTTTTAAATTAGGGTACCGTGGTCGTGATCGTATGGTAGTTGGATTTATAGCTACCTATGCAATCGGTGCATATCACCACTGATGTTGTAGGCGAGGTATACAACATTATGTGATAAAGTTTGTCAGTGACATGCGGCAGGTCAGTGGTTTTCTCCAGGTCCTTCGGTTTAGTATATCGTGGCCACAATTAAGCTATCTCATGGTCACGCTTTGTATCTCATGGCCACGCGTTAGTATGTCATGATCACGCGTTATTCTCTTGTGGACACGACTTAGTTATATCATGGCCACGCATTAGTATGTCGTGACCACGCAATAATATGTCGTGGCCAGGCATAAGTATCTCGTGGTCACGGGATAAATAAAATTGTCCGCATGTCCCTTCCATGCTTTCGTATAAATGGATAAATTGATATAAATAAAATTTGGTACTTCCATTAAAGTTTCTTTGTGTGATTTGTATTGATTGTTGTTTAACGACAAGTCAGTAATATTACAGATATGATTCATAACTAGAAGAAGTTTATAAACAGACAGAAGGATCGAAAATGTATTACGTTTTGCAACAGGCAACCCAACAACTTTCGTTATATATGACTGATTTAAATATCTAAGATTTTATTTGGTTTTCAGGAAAAAGGGAAAATATGGAAAAGAAACTTTAACCATTTGTTTTCTAGAATATCACAGAATAGTGATGTATGACTGCTTTATTGGGAAGGTTGCACATAAATAATAAATATTATTATACCTCATATATTAATTACCATAAATATATTAATTTGATTGGACAATGGGTAAAAATCAGAACACGTGATCACATATGACAAAAATCATATTCCGTGAAATAAATATCATATTCCACCACTTCGGAAGCCTCGCGGGTTTTCCCGCCAGAGTTATCATTCTTTGACAGAAAAACGTCAGAGGCACTCGGAACGCATCATTTGCAGGCAACCGTTACAATGTGGTTTTAAAATATCTGAGACAACGTTCCAATGGACTTAGAATATGTTTGCCAGCAGTATTTTACATATTTATGTGTTTTCTTGGTTTCATTCGGTATAATGAAACATTTATACCATGCAGGTACAGGAAATATGAAAATTTATTCACCCACGAGTATCATATTACCCTCGGGCGATGCCCTTGGGGAATATGATACTCTTGGGTGAATAAATTTTCATATTTCCCTTACCAGCATGCAATAAATGTATATTATTATACCTCATATATTGATTACCATAAATAGATTAATTTGATTGGAAAATGGGTAAAAATCAGAGCACGTGATCACACAGGACAAAAATCATATTCCGTGAAATACAAATCATATCCCACCACTTCGAAAGCCTCGCGGGTTTTCCCGCCAGAGTTATCGTTCTTTGACAGGAAAACGTCAGAGGCACTCGGAACGCATCATTTGCAGGCGACCGTTACAATGTGGTTTTTAAATATTTGAGACAACGTTCTAATGGACTTAGAATATGTTTGCCAGCATTATTTTACGTTTTCTTGGTTTCATTCGGTATAATAAAACATTTATAGCATGCGGGTACAGGAAAAATGAAAATTTATTCACCCACGAGCGATGCCCTCGGGGAACATGATACTCTTGGGTGAATAAATTTTCATATTTCCCTCACCAGCATGCAATAAATGTATAAAACTAATCAAAGTAATATATAGTGTATTGCATAAAATCTTAACAGGTGTCACAGCTTGAATTTCACTTCAATAATTTTCATTTTTTTCAATAATTTATTTTGTTACTGGAATATCGTGTGTGTGTGTGTGTGTGTGTGTGTGTGTTGTATATTTGCCACTTCCTATCACAAATATTTATCACTAGTGTGTTACCGGTGTCACAATATTAACATACCTTGTGTTCACCAACCGCCCGGTTTTCAGAGGGGTACGTGTTTCATACTCACTAGGTTTTCAGGTAGCGTGTCGTGAACCATTGTTTATATACTTTGATCCCTTTTCATTTGGTAATTGCATTTGATTTACGACTTCTGGTTGCTACTTTGGGCTTTGGTATCTTCAAGATTTTCTTTTTTAGAAATGAAGTGGTCAGATTTAGATTATCATTAGCACATACATACTGCATTTCCATCTTAATTGATGAAGTTAAGATCATAATGTCTGTTCGTTTGGTTTTGTAAAAGAATCCCTCGAGTGTGCTTATTTCCCTTAGTCAAACGAATCAATATTGAGTTTTAGTATGTCATATTTGCTATTCTTTAAACAAAGTCCCTCGAATGAGCTTAATCCCTTTTTATAAAGTGAATCAATATTAAGTTTGGTAGTCATTATGTAAATAAAACATTACAGAAAGAGAAGGCGAATACAAATTAACTAAACTACATATATCACCACGCTAAGATTTTAATCTAATTATAGAACGTTAACAGTACTTTCAGATAATAGTTTACATATTGTATTTTTCAAATAAGTCATTATCAAACTTGCCATACATATGGTTACACGTTTGTCATCTTCAAACTTGCCATACATATGGTTACACGTTTGTCATTATCAAACTTGCCATACTTATGGTTACACATTTGTCATTATCAAACTTGCCATACATATGGTTACACGTTTGTCATTATCAAACTTGCCATACTTATGGTTACACGTTTGTCATTATCAAACTTGCCATACTTATGGTTACACGTTTGTCATCTTCAAACTTGCCATACTTATGGTTACACGTTTGTCATCTTCAAACTTGCCATACTTATGGTGACACGTTTGTCATCTTCAAACTTGCCATACTTATGGTTACACGTTTGTCATCTTCAAACTTGCCATACTTATGGTTACGCGTTTGTCATCTTCAAACTTTCCATGCTTATGGTTACACGTTTGTCATTATCAAACTTGCCATACTTATATATGGTTACACGTTTGTCATCTTCAAACTTGCCATACTTATGGTTACACGTTTGTCATCTTCAAACTTGCCATACTTATGGTTAAACGTTTGTCATCTTCAAACTTGCCATACTTATGGTTACACGTTTGTCATTATCAAACTTGCCATACTTATGGTTACACGTTTGTCATCTTCAAACTTGCCATACTTATGGTTACACGTTTGTCATCTTCAAACTTGCCATA
>MJUT01002194.1:71085-82403 GCA_002080005.1 Gigantidas platifrons | reverse complement strand
TTACACGTTTGTCATCTTCAAACTTGCCATACTTATAGTTACACGTTTGTCATCTTCAAACTTGCCATACTTATGGTTACACATTTGTCATCTAACTTTTCTTATATATGTAAGACTCAAATCGACGTCCAATCCTCAAATCGGTGTCAAATTCTCAAATTTACGTTCAATCTGACGTCACTGATTTATACTCCAAAATACGTCACACCCGTTAGGACATGGTTTTGAAGCAATGATGGAGAAGGGACAAGACCAGATTCAGAGTACATAGTACATTCTACTTTAGCGGACCCTTAATCCTAATCCTACCTTAACCTTAACCCTAACCCTAACCTTAGCCCTAGACCTAACCCAAACCCCAACCCTAACCCTAGCCCTAACCTTAACCCTAAATCTAACCCTAAACCTAACCCTAACCTTAACCCTAAGCCTAACCTTAACCCTAAATAATATTAATAAATGGGGAAATGCTTTAAAAACACAAAACATTTAACAACAACTTTAAGAAACAAATAAAAAAAAACACACAAAACAAAACTGTCATTACAATTATTTTTTTACGGCAAACTTTGATCGTACAAACGGACCTATTGTAGATATGCGAGTTTGGAAAGGACGCCGATTTGAGTATATCCTAAAATTGGACCGTGATTTGAGATAATGACGTCAGTGGACGCCGATTTGAGGAGTGGACGTCGATTTGAGTCCGGACGTCGATCTGAATCTATCATTATAGGATTAAGCACTATTTTTTAGGAAATTATCTATGTATAAACTCCGGCAACTCACTCACAAACTGAATAAAGTCCGAAGGACTTTATGTAAAGTTTATGAGTGAGCTGCCGGAGTTTATACATACATAATTTCCTAAAAACACAGTGTTTAATCCTTATAATTCTTATTTTTGGACATCGTGTTTCTTTTCTACGCTAAATACTATTAAAGAAATACCCAAGGAGAGTCTCAAACAATGGACACGATTGTAAACTGAAAAAAAAATCCGCGAAATGTTATTGACGACTTTGGAAAATAACCAACATGACGTCATTGGCGTCATATGAAGACTTCCAGTTTGAAACGTAAAGATTAGACGTTATTTGGCTTCGTGTACGCTTCAAGTTTGATACAATTTAACTAAAATAAGTGTTCAAGGTAAGCTTTTTAAATATTTTTGTGTATTATTGTAAATATGACATGTAGAATTTCACATTTTCAAGATGGCAGATCCTTGTTAGTATCATTGCTCGTAGATTTATACGCGTGGAATGACCGGGGAAAAAGTAGTCTTGTGATCGGAAATATCGATTTATAAATTCCTTTTCAATGACGTAGAATAAGTGACGATATCCAATCGGATTACGAGTTATTGATAAATTCTAGTAAGAATAGAATTATATATATATATATAATTTCCTGTTTTTTGTTGTCTTTCAGTTTTCTGATTATATATTCCACATGCAGCTGAGGAATTTAACAGCGTTTACTTCTTATGACATGATAGTAGACTTGATTCCTTGTTATAATGGTACTAGAGAGGGGTTCTGGAGTGATCATTTTAACATAACTGTCAAAACAGATGATGATGGTTAGTTTTTATTACAAGTAATAATAATATGTTCTAAGCACTTATCGTTGAATCTGTTTGTGTGGAACTGTGTTTTCATCAGGATTTAATGTCTAACTGAAGAGGGGAATCAAAGTCACAATTTGACCATTCGATCTCAGTTTTTTTTTGTGTGTGGCTCAGACATATACACGAAGAGTGTGTTGCAATTACTCGCAAATGTATGCACAATTAGACACGACACCTACTTTTTTTTAATACATTTGCATTATTTCGAGATATGTATACCAATTACTTTAATGATAACGACAATATACTCTGACCTATATATATTTCAATTTTAGTTCCATCAGACGTACCAGAGTTTCATCCAGGATACTTCACACACATCAACAGCTCGTATCTTCAGATATATTGGAAAGTAAGATATAAATATATGTGCAGGAGATAGCACATTTTGCCAGATCAGCGGTCCCTCACTTGCAGTCAAACAATTGTCTGATCCAAATGGTGGCGGTATAAATATGAAGCACATGTGTCTTCTGTCATAAATTAACAAACACATTTTTATGATAAGGTGCCATTCATCATCATAATTTCGATTGATTGATTGATAGTACTTAACGTCTAGTGAACAGTAGTTAAATAATTGAGAAGAACAAATTTACAAACAGTATAGGTAAAATTGAGTCACTGGGATTTGACTGTGGTAAGACGTTTCGATTGCCACAAATAAATGGACTATTTATCATTGTACTGGGTATCAAGTGACCACACCTAACAAGCCGTTGCTTTTTTATTTTATGTGAAAGGCGTCTAGTGTTATCAAAAACACAAGCCACTCCTTTATGTTCTTAGGGAGAGTTGTGCATTTGATTTGGAGCCACTCGGGTTTGTATAATGTTAACACGAGTTCCATTTGATTTAGAGCCACTCGGGTTTGTATAATGTTAACACGAGTTCCATTTGATTTAGAGCCACTCCGGTTTGTATAATGTTAACACGAGTTCCATTTGATTTAGAGCCACTCCGGTTTGTATAATGTTAACACGAGTTCCATTTGATTTAGAGCTACTCCGGTTTGTATAATGTTAACACGAGTTCCATTTGATTTAGAGCCACTCCGGTTTGTATAATGTTAACACGAGTTCCATTTGATTTAGAGCCACTCCGGTTTGTATAATGTTAACACGAGTTCCATTTCTGTTATAGTAAAACCATATACATATGTACTGTAAAATTGGCATCTGATGATTCTCAGCTAAGTACACAAGATTAAGGAAAGTAGAGCAAAGTCTGGTAGGCGCAATGTTAGGATCTATAGTATGTCTGAGGAGAGCAAAGTCTGGTAGACGCAATGTTAGGATCTATAGTATGTCTGAGGACAGCAAAATCTGGTAGGCGCAATGTTAGGATCTATTGTATGTCTGAGGAGAGCAAAGTCTGGTAGACGCAATGTTAGGATCTATAGTATGTCTGAGGAGAGCAAATCTGGTAGGCGCAATGTTAGGATCTATAGTGTGTCTGAGGAGAGCAAAGTCTGGTAGGCGTAATGTTAGGATCTATAGTATGTCTGAGGAGAGCAAAGTCTGGTAGGCGTAATGTTAGGATCTATAGTATGTCTGAGGAGAGCAAAGTCTGGTAGGCGCAATGTAGGATCTATTGTATGTCTGAGGAGAGCAAAGTCTGGTAGGCGCAATGTTAAGATCTATAGTATGTCTGAGGAGAGCAAATCTGGTAGGTGCAATGTTAGGATCTATAGTATGTCTGAGGAGAGCAAAGTCTGGTAGGCGCAATGTTAGGATCTATAGTATGTCTGAGGAGAGCAAGCAATGCTACATTTGGGTTTGGCGTTAAACGACAATCACATATTCATTTGATTCGTTTCCATTCAGTAAAGGTGGCATTTCTAATGCATTCTACCCTGCAGTTGAGAACATTTGCAATTACTATGCACTGGGCCTAATTAACGAATAGAGATACATTGTAACTGTATGAAAATAATTCTGTACAGAAAACAAAGCCGAACCAATTTTCGATTGATTGATGACATTAGCTTTTGATGATAAACGTTGAACAAACATAATGTTAAAGAAGGGGTCGATTTACGTGTAACTTTGATCGTACAAAAAATCGATTCATATCTGCATATCGCTTCTTTTTGATAGCATCCCATAGCGAGAGCTACACAATACAGCATTTGAGATTCTAAGTTACTTGTGTGAAAGATTTGTGGTTCACTGCGAATACTCCTGTTTTATCCACTAATAAAGCCGATATAATAGATATATTGTTGAAAGTGGCTTTGAACATCCATGATGCATCCCAACATCACAACTTTTGATTCATTTTAAAAAATAACAGACGTGATAGTGTTTCCATTTCAGCCAATATCACCAGTAAAAAGATGTGGAATAATAACTAACTATAGAGTAACAGTAAACAATGTCGGTAATGACGAAACGAGAAAGAAGAAAATAATTATGATTTCACCAGATAAGACATCGTATGTATTATCGGTAGACCCGAATCAAATAAATCGTATCGAACTTACACAGAAGACAAGACTTGGTTATCCAAACAAATCTGATGCTGGCATTTACGTTTTCCCAGAAAATCTTCGTAAGTAGTCTAAGTTAAGATAGATAATAAAACATTCCAGAATCATTCGTCACAATGGTATGCTTGTTTTTTACTTGGCTGCAATGTCATATGTAGTGTGTCAGAATAATGTCCTACATCAAACACGTATTTCAGTTACACAAGTAACTAAACTTTTATTACATAAATTATTTTACTCATCACATTGTATTACATAAATTATTTTACTCATCACATCTTTGTCATTCTATGATTTCTAACTCGTTATTTAACTCGATCGGAAATTAAATATTGCGCAATCCATTGTTATGTTTGGTTGCATTTAAACCATTATCGTTTTTCATTGCATTGTGTTGCCTGTATTTTCTTTCTCTCTAAAACACAGATATTTCGTAGCCGTTAACCAAGTCACGATGACAACTGTAAAAAAAATTGACTTCAACAGCCCCTAGCTATCACTCGCTATGTTGAAACATTCAAGGCTACTGTCAGATACTAATTTATGAAACATGCGAATAGTTTTAACATGTTTCAATTGTCACCTGCAACGTGGAGCTCTGATATACATTATCAACTTGTCGAAGGCGATCGGTATTTATTAGAAGTACAAAGAGCCCTTGGTTCAGTAGCTTCGTGTTTACCAGCAAGCCTCTATAGTAACTTACAAAAGTGCATATCGTTATTTTTCTAAAACGAAATATATTTAACTTGCCATGGATGTTATTTATTTTTGTTTATCCTCTTTATAGATTACCATTATAGAAAATGTTCTGCAGATGTATGTAGAGTCAAACCTCGATATATCGAAGTCAAACTAACAACATTCTCTGGAAGAGATGGTATATAATTGCTTGTCAGATATTGGTACTTGTACTCATTGGGGAAATAATATAGCCTCTGTTCGACTTCGTGATATCCGAACATTCGAGTTGCATTATAAAAATCAAAATGAAATCTACAACGAAAAAAACTAACATTTTACTATCCAAAAAATGATTGGTCCGAGTTTGAGATAAAAATGTGTGACGGTGTATATAATATGTTAAATCTGTTTTCTCTTTAAGGTCCAAAAATACCAAAGACTTTTTCAATAAATGCTGTGATAGATTCCCGGGTAGTGATGACTTGGGGAATAATTGGGCCTGTGAAGCAACATGGATTACTCACAGAATTTTCATCCATTACTGTTGTTTGGTGTTACGGTACTTTACCAGGATATTGCTCTGTGAGTAAAAAATGCCAGTTAGTTTTTTGTCGGAATGCATGTGGTATGAATGGGGTTATTGTATTGTGTAAAAGCTGGGAAAATGGTAACTACGTTGTGTAATAATCTCCTCCTACAGTTTTTAATCAAATCCTTACAATCCTATACACATTTGTTAAGGATATATTGAAGATGTTGTATGTGAGCTGTTAATTATGATAATCATTTATTACAGAAATTTTTATTATTTGAACTTGGCCATTTGCAAACACATTTTCAGTAGACAGTACCTATTATGTGTGATCAATTCTTTCTAGTGTTCTTGTCCATGCTACATTTATATTAATCAATCATATGGCAACTTCTGTGTCACTAAGAATAAATATATTATGTATAATGTTTAAGATTAGCGCATTATACAGCAAGGTTGTTCTGTTGGTCATATGTGAGGGTTGGAATCTTACTTGCATGTGGAAAACACTTATAACATGACTGGATCATTTCACTATTTTTCGATTGCATTTTGGAACTGTTCCAGTAGTGCTGTAGTTTTTGTCCTTCATTTTATTCAACGCATTTACAACTCGACCATTACCATTGTTGAAATCAATTTTAATGGAAATTATAATTTTCATGACAATGTATATGTCTTGAACGAACAAATAGTCATGTCTGTCTATCTTTCATGTGAAACCTATTTCCTAGTTTAGATATGTTTCAAGCCATATACAATGTACATTATTTTTCATCTTGTTTGCCTTTCTGTAAGTTATTTTCTAAAACAAGCATAATTCTGATAGCGAATCATCAGCTTGATGTATACTAAATAAAAGCTACAGACATGTTTTATTCAATTCAGCTAATGTACAGTAGAAGCTGATTATGTCGATGAAACGAATAATTTTACTTCAAAATAGCCAAACATTCGAGCTATCTGAAACAATGACTTACCTGAGTTCGTGATTGCCGGGTTCCGCTGTGCGTGTATTTCTATATTTGTCTCATAATATGAAAGCTTGCTATTTAGTTAGTCTTGTATCTTGATAAAATTAAGATACTAGTGTAGTCTAGTGTCGAAAAAACGGTTCGGAATATCAAATTTATCCCCAAAACAGCATACATAAACTCTACCAAACAGCAATAATATAAACGTAATGCACCAGTCAAATCAAACTCAAACAATGCCGACATTCCAGTCAATTATTTGTTTTTAAAATAAGTACCAAGGCGAAGGGTTTGAAACAAATATATTTGAGAGAAATACATAATTTCTAATGATAATTTAAATTATTGAAATGGTAAAATATTTGTACATTTGTATTTTATTTTCCTTCTTCCCACCACCAATGAAGAAACCTATAATGTCCAGAGAAATTTCATTACGAACCAAGACCACACCAAACAACACCACTATCACAGTAGACATTGGAAATGTTTGGAACTACATTTATGGAATATCTGTGGAAGCAGAGACAAACGACAGAAGGTTGATTAGCAGTGGAATACATTGGTATAAAGATTGTCTGTACAGCCAGGATGGAAGTAATACTTTGATATATTTTATATCAATGCACTCATTCACTTATTCGGCTTAACTCGGCTGATTACGTTCGTTCATTCATGGAGGAAACGGTGATTGCCGATTTCTCATTATTTGAACATGTTCGAAGTTTTTTTCTTAAATTGTGCACTCACCAATTATAATCGTCATCTTATATTCTATATTTTGATACAACATAGTATGCAATCGTTGTATGCTTCAATTTAATTCTTCTACGCATTAGTGGAAATATTTACCACTTTTTTAATTGTTGTTGCTCTTTTTCTATTTTTTATTTTGTATCCACCAAATTAATAGGAAAAGGGAAAACATAGAAACAGGAAATGACAATTGTAGTTTCTTAAACAAAAACAAACGTAGAAGAACGCAGTCCATCATGTGTGTCTTTAAAAGATACAAAATATAAAGAATATATACATTACATATACGTTATCCCTAAAACCTGAAGTGACCGTTCTCAGTTTAGTTTGCTTTGGCAATAATAAATGATAGTATACCATACATGATCAGAAATAATCACTTGGCTTATCAATGGAAACGCGACATGAATAATTTGGATACTTTTGGTCACCATTGAATGTGAATAACCTCGACATTTATTAGGTACAATAACCACATTATTCAATGGTAGAAGACCCTTAACGTGCCTCGGTGACCACGAATTACCCACCATGAGCAATCGTGGCTTAATCATCATCATCTGATTGTGTAAGAAAAGAATGTACCCTGTCGGTCCGTCTCGGTTTGGAGACCCAATTGAAGCCGGTTTATTTTTTCTGATTCTTAATAAATTTTCTAAGAATTCTGTGTTTTTCAGCTAGTTAATTTTAACATGAAATTACAATGATGAAACTTGATTCTGTAATGTTTTATTAAACCAAATATGTGAAAATACACAAAAAAGCTTTCTCCATAGAAAATGACTAGAGATGGTATAGTATATTTGTTAGGTATAATAAACCAGATACGGGGTTCGGAATTGATGTCATCCAAAATTGTCAACCCTACTACCCATAACTGTCTCCCAAGGAAAAAAAATGACTTTAAAACTATAATTGTAGAAAGTTGGGTAAATAAAAAAAAACACCTTAAGAAGACAGAACAATACCATAATATGGTCGTAATTCATGTTTCATTTGCATTTATGTTCAATTGCAAACATATCTGCATATATGCCTTTCAGAACCCCTATTCAGTATAACATTTGCGAAGGGTTCCACTTCTGTTAAAAACATTTTACTATTACAAGAAACAAAAATCAATGATAGACCTACTATACTATTTTAGCACACCAATGCACGTTCAGGAAGTTAATGTTGATAATGAGACTAATTTAAATCTAAATAATAAAATTACCAACTCATTTGCATATTGATTATTCTTCTTTTTAAGTGCCGATCATGGCCCCACGTGCCCATGCATCATGGTACAGCCATTCAAAGATGTTAGTGAAGTGGGAGCCTTACACTTGTGTGCAGTCTGTTGTTGAAATTGACAAGTATCTCATAAAATATTGTGAAACAACTGGAAAAAACTGTACAGGTGATTACTTTGACATAGTTAAAACGTGATTAAAATTAAACTCCATTTAGACTTGGGTCCGTCGTGGTCGTGATCGTATGGTAGTTGGATTTACAACTACCTATGCAATCAGTGCCTATCACCACTGATGTTGTGAGTTCGAAATTGGATCAGGGCATGGTGTACAACATTATATCATAAAGTTTGTCAGTGACTTGTGACAGGTCAGTGGTTTTCTTCGGATCCTTCGGTTTCCTCCACCAATAAAACTGACCGCCACGATATAGCTGAATATTATTGAAAGTGGCGTTAAACACCATCAAACAAACAAGACAAACCATTTAGAATTATATGCATGTGAACATTCAATCAACTAATGCTAATGCCACTGTCAAAATGTCTTCAGTGTGTTTTGTTTGTAATCACTAATGTGATCACTAAAAGCAAAAGAGAATCTTCTAACGTTCACGTGGACAAAAGGTTAGATGGAGTTGCTTCAGATTTTACAGGAATATTGTCTGCAATTTGAGTTGTTTCCATTTGTTATGTTTTTTGAACTGATTTGTTACCCCCTCGCCAACGAAGTTGCGAAGGGATACTAGTATAGTAACGCTACCGTCCGTCCTTCCGTAACATCCTTGTGAACACTCTAGAATCAACATCCTTCAATGAATTATGACCGAACTTGGTACATACTTAGTCATTAAGAGAATCTGGAACCCTATTGATTTTCAAGGTCACAGGTCAAAGTCACCGGGTCCAATTCTTAGGCGAGGGGATACGCCACGCTTTGCGTTGCCCTTATTAGTTTATTTATAATTGAAAATATCGAAAACTAAGTTTTGCGACGTCCATCGGTTGACAATTGTGCTATTATCACTAATTAGGTATGACCTATATAATCATTGATTGTTAACCTATGGATCAAAGATATGGGGATACGAAAATATATTCATATAGTAGAAAAACTACATGTAAAATTTTGTAAGCTGTTGCTTAGTTTGAAAACTTCAACACCAAATTTCATGTTATATGGTGAACTTTTTAGATATCCTCATGGAAATAATACTTTTTCATGGATTAGTTTTGTTAAATCAATACTTGATGACTGTGGTTATTCGAACGCTTGGCATACTCAAAATTTTATAAGCCATAAATGGCTAATTGAAAGCAATAAACTTAAATTAACCGACCAGTTCAAACAAAATTGGCATTCTACTTTGCAAATATCTCCAAAAGCATTGAGCTATAGGTTATTCAAGTCGGAAATTAGATTCGAAAAATATTTAGACGTCAGAATTCGTATATCACTGGTTTAGAGAATAAAGTTATTATTATTGTTATTTTTAAGATTTACATAGATTCTGATGAGGTAATTTGGAAAACTCTCTGCATAGACAGAGACCTAAAAACAACAACAACAAAATCCTTTAACTCTAACAAACGACCATATTCCTGATTCGTTATTATTATATCTTCAAAGAGTATGTCTTTGTTCTCTTTTATAGTCAAGTCCATTAAATTGCTCGGAATATCTGTGTCACAAATGAGCACTGATGTAATCATTTTGTCTTAATCACAACCCGGTCCTTTTCATTGCTTGTCACAGGATTTGTAACACGACGGGTGTCATTAGTGGAACAGAAACTGGCCACCTGAGTTCACCTCAGGTTTTTAGTGGGGTTCGTGTTACTCAATCTGTAGTTTTTTGTGTAGTTTTGTAGATCATTGTTCTTCCATTTACGGTTTCTGATTACTTCAAATTTTTCTTATAAAAATATATATTTAGGAGAAACGAGAATGGAAATAATACCGCCTGACGTGTACTCACATATTATAAATGGTTTAAAAGAAGGACATAGCTATGCCATACAGGTTGGAACAAAACTTAAACATGGTAAATATAGGGGACACTGGAGTGCGAAGATATATCTCGATATTCCTCCGCTGAACCTGTCTGGTAAGTGTTCGTTTATTAGAAATGACATAAATTGTAACAATATTTATTCAAATTTTGCCAAATTTAAATTTGTCAGGTCTGAGAAAACATAAAAATTACAGAGTATTCATGATTTTATAAACAGTTACCAGTATAACAGTATCAGAAGAAACTGCTATTAACACTTTACTCTATTGAAGACCTTACATATTTTTTTTAATCACGGATTTCCTTAGATGTTCCAAAATGATTTGCAATTATTGTAGAAATAGCAAGTCATAGTATTTAGGAATAAGTATATTTTTGCCATTATAAAGAAATTAAAACTGTTGCTCAATGAGTAATGCAATTAAATTAAATAATATATGCTTTGAATGGTCATTGATTTTAATTAAACGTTGGAGAATACCGAAGGGGCAATAAAAAAAAAGGACAATCCAGAGAAACTGGCAACATAGGGTACACAAGACGAATAAAAACAAAGCAAAAACACAACACAATATGTGTTGGACACCACTATGCGTGAACAAACACACATAATGTAAATAAGACATGCGTCGCATACAAAATACTGGAGTTAAATACGAATCGAACCGCACATGGTTTTTATGCGGAAATCGTAACGGACAACACAACAAGAAACTCAGAACGTAAAGACACACAATAGGACAACACAACAAGAAACTCAGAACGTAAAGACACACAATAGGACAACAAAACAAGAAACTCAGAACGTAAAGACACACAATAGGACAACACAACAAGAAACTCAGAACGTAAAGACACACAATAGAACAACACAACAAGAAACTCGGAACGTAAAGACACACAATAAGACATCACAACAAGAAACTCAGAACGTAAAGACACACAATAGGACAACACAACAAGAAACTCAGAACGTAAAGACACACAATAGGACAACACA
>MJUT01002194.1:45446-59784 GCA_002080005.1 Gigantidas platifrons | reverse complement strand
ATACAACACTTCAAAGAAAACTAAAGATTAAGCACCATGAACCCAAATAAAAACCAGATGTGAATACTAAGGATAAGCAGTTCCTGTTCCACTAGTAGTACTACTATTAAATCTTACCCTATTACAAATCTGTGACATGATAAATGAACTAAAACAACGAAAATATTTGATGGACAACCAATTTCTAAAGCAAACAGCTACGTTCAACTTACGTGTGTATTTATAATGGACATGTCCACATCTTATTTGTAATTAATGTAAGGTCAAGTTCGATCTGTTTCGGATAATATTTTTCAGAAGAATACATAATTTTCATTATTTTATTATTGGGATGTAGATAATAAAAACGTATATATCAAATTCAATACACACCTAATGTTTCTGGAATTACTTTCACCAGTTCTGCTCTTAGTCAAAATGTAGAAAAGCAAAATAATTTAAAAGACTGTGGAAGTAGACAAAACAAAGGATTACTGGGCAGATAATACCCTATGTGACTCTTATAGTCTACCACCAGAGTAATGAAAATGTAGATTTCTAATGTAGAGCAGAAACGTTTTTGGAGTAACCTTCATCAGATAAAATATTGGATGGTAAGCAGTAAGGCTTATAATTTATTTTAAGGTTCGTTGTTAGAATGAGGTGTACTGGATACAACCTAATGTCCAGATTGTCTGTGTTTTCCTCATGCATTCCTGTTTTCTCCACCAGTTCTATATTTGCCCCCATAATATAACTAAAATATTATTAAATGTGATGTCAAAATCCTTTATCATATAAATACTTAATAAAACCTCCATAATTTCAATGAAATCGAAACTTAAAATAAAACAAATTGATGACATATTGATAACTAGAGGCTCAGCCCGCTGAGCCTGTAGCTGAGCCTGTATCGCTTACCTGGCACAAGAATGATACTGAAGCAAATTTCAGTGAGATAATCATTACCTTAACTGTTTTCTATATTTATGCATAAGGTAATGTTAAGTGAGAGCAGCTCTCCTTTTTGTAAATTTGCATATGGTGCATTAGCTGTGTGCAAAGTTCCACTGAAATCATATTAACCAGTTTGGAATAATAGAGGTTTAGAGGTCATGTGATATGTCTAGAAAATATGCTCAAGTCCAATTTTTTGCCCTTTATGCAAACCTTCATATTATGCAGTTTTTTATTCAAATGCAATGATCAGTTTGGGAGGAGTTGCACTTTACAAGGGAGATGGACAGTCTGATACGACAGACAGACAGACAGGGTAATCTCAATTGGTGTGGGAGGAGGTAAAAATGAATAAAAAAAAAAAATTTCAACTTTTGTTATGGTTAATTTTCCTTTGGTTTTTTTTTTAACTAAACATTGTCATTTAATGGAAATTATTTTTGTATATCTTACTCAAATGATAGAAGTTTTAAAATGTGCTGATTTCTGTTTTGCCATTCTATCATTTTTGGTATGCTCATGAAAAGAAAATGGGACGCAAATCACAAGACTGTGAAAATGGGGTGAAGGTCGCTATACCTGCCAGACTGACATGTACACCTTACAATATGTTTACAGACCAAATATAGTTGACCTATGACTTGCAGTAATTGAAGAACTGACAATGATGAAAATGTGACACAACTCACTGGCCTGTGAAAATGAGGTCAAGTGATACCTGTTAGACTGACATCTACACCTTACAATGTATTTATAGACTAAATATAGTTGATCTGTCTCTTATAGTAATTGAGAAACAGAACTGCTCATGAAAATGTGGCGCAAGTCACTGGACCATGAAAATGAGGTCAAGGTCAAGTGACACCTGGCAGACTGACATGTACACCTTACAATGTATTTATAGAACAAATATAGATGATCTATCTCTAACAGTAATTGTGAAACAGTCCTGCTCATGAAAATGTGACGCAAATTTGATGAAGTCACTGAACCGTAACAAGAATTGCTCTCGGCAGCCATATTTGTTGGCCAAATGGAACAAAACGAAGAAACTTTATAGACGACCTTACATATTTGCTCCCTGCCAAGTTTGGCTCCATTTGGCCAAGCAGTTTCAGAGGAGACGATTTTTTTTAACATTAGCCTATCAGAAAAAATAATTGCTCTTGGCGGCCATGTTTGTTCGCAGAATGGAACCAAATGAAGAAGCTTTATAGAGGATCTTACATAGATGCTTCCTGCCAAGTTTGGTTTAATTTGGCCAAGGAGTTTCAGAGAAGAAGATTTTTTTAACATTAGCCAATCAGAGACAAGAATTGCTCTTGGCAGCCATATTTGTTGGCAAAACGGAACGAAATGAAGAAACTTTATAGAGGACCTTACATAGATGCTTCCTGCCAAGCTTGGCTCCATTTGGCTAAGCAGTTTCAGAGGAGAAGATTATTTTAACAGTAGCCAACCAGAAACAAGAATTGTCCTTGGCGGCCATATTTGTTGGCGGAACGGGACGAAATGAAGAAACTTTATAGAGGACCTTACATAGAGGCTTTCTGCCAAGTTTGGTTCCATTTGGCCCAGTTGTTTCAGAGGAGAAGATTAAAATGTGAAAAAGTTAACGGAATGACGACGGATGCCAAGTGATGGCAATACCTCACATGGCACTTTGGGCCAGGTGAGCTAAAACATAGATATATAATATAGTGTGTTAGATGGTATTAACAAACAACACCATGATGTTTAAGTCAGGTATTAACAAACAACACCATGATGTTTAAGTCAGGTATTAACAAACAACACAATGATGTTTAAGTCAGGTATTAACAAACAACACCATGATGTTTAAGTCAGGTATTAACAAACAACACCATGATGTTTAAGTCAGGTATTAACAAACAACACCATCATGTTTAAGTAAGGTATTAACAAACAACACCATGATGTTTAAGTCAGGTATTAACAAACAACACCATGATGTTTAAGTCAGGTATTAACAAACAACACCATGATGTTTAAGTCAGGTATTAACAAACAACACCATCATGTTTAAGTAAGTGATTGTTGCTTAGTGCTAAGTGAGCTATTTTCCAACTATATCTTGGCAAGATGAAGTTAGTTGATGATGATCATGTCTGCTTTTTAATATTTATAGTACTATCACACTGATGCAACAGTCCATATGAACCCTGTCACTCCACTCAGACACAATATCCTGTCGCTGAGTCTAGCAATCTTTGCTCATACTTCTCAATGATGTGTGCTCAGCAGATCAGTATGACCGGAGCTTTTGCTACCCGATATCACACGAACGTATTTCTGGGGAACTAGCTATTTGTCGTAACAAAAATCCAAAATCGCTAAAAGTTTTCCATATTTTATTTACAGCCGTATATTTCAACGGTCAACAACAAAACTGAATATCACAATAATAACAATAATACAAATATCAAACAGAGTAATTAAAAATGACTGATAGACAGGATTAATTATAAATATGCCTAATGGCGGTTTATATAACAATTTGCGTTATAGCTTGGAATTCTTATATCGAGGATTAACTAAATTATAATTTATCAAAAGCTTGTCAAGTCCAGTTGTGACAGATTATAAACAATTAGTGGTAATTGAATAAATTTTCCTCTGATCGTTGAGACACAATCTTGACAAACGTGGGTGATAAACTGCATTAATTATTTATACACATAAAGAGATTATTTTGACATGTAAAACAAATGTAACACTTAGTTTAAAAATGGAAATAATAATGAACTATAAAACAAAATTAAATATGAAATATTGAAATAAAGAATTTCTACAATTACATTTTCCGAGGTACCAAATGTGTCGGTTATATCAGCAACAAATACCAATTTTATAGTCTTTGGTTTAACCCGACTATGGTTCAAACCACCCACAATCTACTGTCATCGAAATTAGGTGAGCATGCTAATAAACATATCAAGTGTGATAAAAATACATTTTTTGGGTTATTTTTTATACATTTATTTAAAAATATATCATAATAGTTATTGAAACAAAACAAAAACATTTTGTACTACATAATAAATAGCCATAGAAACAAATTTTAAAGTATCAATAATATACAAAGTATAAAGGTCTTTTATGTCCTATAAATAGAAAATTTAATAAAAAGAAAAAGATCTTTAAAGGTAGCTGTAAAGGATTGTTTTAACATGAAACTATCAGTAATATCTTGTACAAAAAATGTCTGATTTAAAGCAGTAGCTCAAATTCCAGTCCTGACTTGCGACAAGTCAGTGGTTTTCTCCAGGTCCTCTGGTTTCCTCCACCAATAAAACTGACCACCACATATAACTGAAATATTGTTGCAGGTGGTGTTAAACACCGTAAAAAACTTTTTTTATTCTACTCTCATGTATGAAATATAAAGCATTTGAAGAAATAAATAACATGTGTCCATGGAGATGGAGAGTGGGTCTGTCGCACACAATTACAATAGGAAATCATCCAAGAACTATCCAAACCCATCGGAATCAACCGTGGGTTACCGACGATGTCCAAACCAGGTTTAGCAACTTGGTCTATTCTGTTTAGACCCTTCAGTTTTCTGGCTTCCAAATACTTTTTAATCATTTGGCTTCCAAATCTTTTCACTATGAGCTTAACTGGTAAAAGTAATTTCAGAAAAATGTTGGGTACACTAAATTAGAAATCAACACTTTTTATTATCATAAGAATATTTTGCATTATTGAAAAAGAATATCTTCAAATTGTCCCAGACCATGAGCTCAGTGGATCCTGAAATTGCCCACCTGTTTAAGCTACCTTCATTTTGTTCAAAGGGAAAATAGGAAATATTAGAATATTCTATAAGTAACAACAAATATAAAATACAGTGAGTGAGTGAGCAATTGTTGTTTAATTCCAAATGAGGAATTTTTCAGCTGTATCATGCGAGAACAATTGTAATTTGATGATGATTTCTGCTTTGTACTAGACTAACCCACTGAGTTGGATCTTTATAGTGGTAACTCACTGAAACAACAGTCAACGTATAGACATGTCGCTCCACTTGGACATTATCATGATATCAACCAGTCTTTGCTCTTGCTCCTTAATGCTGCGTGCTTAGTGAAGAAGAAGCCAATACCAATTTTATAATCTTTGATTTGACCTGACCAGAGTTTAAAGTCGATCTACTGCACTTGACAAGTGCAGGCTAACCATTACTCAAATGATGCAGTCTATGAATACAGCTTTATACCATTATTTAAAAAGACACATAAAAGTACATCTTAATACAAATATTAAAATAATAAACAAAACAATAATACAGTTTGTAAGGATCAACTATGAAGAAGACATGTTAATTTGTTATGTTTCTATATTCTTTTTGATTGTTATAAAGCAACCTGGTGTTCTAACTTAGTTAGTAATAATAGTAAACTATGAACATACAGGCTTTTTAAAATGTAATATGGCAAAGAAAGGTATTTACAGATATATATGCCTGGTATATTTAGAAGTGCATGTATTATATTCAGAGCTGGCATTGGATCAATAAGATACCATGGATTACGAGTAAATAACAGAATTTGTTTAATTGTTCAAAAGTTTGTAATAATTTTATTGAGAATGAACAACATGTTTTATTATATGACTTCAGATAATGTATTTTCTAATTGGCAGACGTCCCTTTAAACGTTCTTTGATATACCGCTATATTTACCTCACGCGACATAACGCGCGGTGAATATAACACTTATTCATCTCGCGTGATATAACGCACGGTGAATATAACATTCCAACGTACTGCACCATATGAAACCAAAGAAAATGTCACGATAAAAGCTTATTTTAAGGGTAAAAGACACATGTAAAATGTGTCATATAATAAAACAATTAATGACTTTCAGTTCGATGTATACCAGGATTTATTAACCCAAGAATAATATATTTACCTGGGCCATCTGGCCTCGGTAAATATAATGTTCCTGGGTTAATAAATCCCTGTATCCACCTCTTTAAAAGTCATTAATTGTATATTGTTGCATTGTCCAAGTTTTGCAGAATTACCTACCAATCTTTTTAGTGTAGCTTGTTGTTTTACTGTTGATTTTATGAATATGTCAGAACAAGAGATATGTAATACAAAGGAACAGTGACATATGGTCACATANNNNGACAGGTGGTCGCTTAATACAGGTTTAATTGATATGAAATACAATGTGAAAGAAAATAATAATTAAGGTCACATAATACAAATTATTGCTAAATAGAGGTGGTCACTAAAGACAGGTTTTACTGTAGTTAGTTTCTATATGTGATCTTTTAATGTAATAATTAAGAAGTACATTTGTATTTTTCCAAATGTACTTAAAAGTGAATTTGATGTCTGACAAACCTCATGCTACTAATTACTGTCATATTATATATCTCCAACTCAATAACAGGAGTTTATAAACTACAAAAATAGCAATGTATATGTAGCTTTAATGTAGAAATGTCAACTTTATTAATTTATATGGAAATTAAATCGGAAATTAAACCTGTTATGAAAAGAACCATATACATTTTGCCATGTCGTGGTGCTTTTATACAATTAAAAAAAAAGAATTATTGGGGAAGGAAACCCAATCATAATGTAGTGTTAAAAATGTTATTACCTAAAGGAATAAACTACATTTTCTAGTTAAAATAATAATAGAAAGCTATTAACTGGGTATTTTGAAATAAAAAATAAATTTCTTATCATTCCTCCCGTTCCATTCAACTCAAGTATCAGTTGTCAACCAATCATGAAAATGTACATTTACCCAGTTTTAATTAATAGGGAATCAGAAATATGGGTTTAGTTCCTTATAATTTCATTCCAGAATATTAGATAAAGGAAATTAATAGTTGTTAACCTTTAATCGCCGGCACAACAGAACAACCATCCCCCATTTCTGTATGACTCTAACTGCATTTTTCAGAATATTAACAAGACATTCAAAGTCGATTTGATTTTCTTTCACCAATATATGTGTGAAAAAGTTTGTGGTTCGAAATTTTGCTTATCTTCATCTATTTCAGAATCTATGTATGTTGTTAGCGAATGTTATTTGGTGTATGGTAATAAGTGCAAGGAAACTAGAAAAGATGGTGTGATGTAGAACAATGCATTTTAGTGCTTTTCAATACCAAAGAGTTCCACAAAATGTCAGTAACCATAAAAATCCAAATCAAAATTGTTCAACTGTCTGTGTGACCATGCTTTTGGTTATTTAAAAAGATAGAAACATCTAAGCTATGTTTACTACATCTATTGTTTAAAATAAACATACATCTTATGTTGAGTTTCTTTCCCCTTTAAATAAATGTTTTAAAACATACAAAAATGTATAGCTCTAATACAAAAAATGAAAAAGTTTAAAGTTGGATTTGTTATATCAATATATAAAAACTACACTAACTAGAGGCTCCCAGGAGCCTGTAATCGCTCACCTGGTTTTCAATTTGATATCTAAAGTTGATAGAAATGGGGGTGTTACACATAATTTTGAAAGTGGGTCACCCAAAGATAATTTCAAATCAAATTTCTAAGCAAAAGATTTTGCTGTGATTTTTATCTCATAATATTCCTAAATGGAATAAACTCTCACAGAAAAACCCAGAATATATGTTAATCTACTCATTGCCAAGTAGCTGCAGTTAAAATTTTGGTTCATTTTGATTTCTAATAAAGCAGAAATTGACAACTAAAGAAATTTCTATTTTTAGTAACAGCAGCCATTTTGAATGGAGGGCGGGGCTGTCAGACATATATTGAAAGGGGACCACCCAATAATTTGCATAATCGGTATAAATCGGTTGAAAGAAAAATTTCACAGAAAAACCCGGAATGTATGTTAAACTACTACCTGCCATGTAGTGGCATTTAAAATTTGAGCTCATTTTGGTTTATACTAAAGCAGCAATGGACAATTGAAGAAATTTCTATTTTTAGTAACAGCAGCTGGTGGCCGTCTTGGATTTTCAATCAGTCCAAAAAGTAACAACACTTGGTTAGCAGCTTACAATGTTCATTCATGACAATTTTCAATTCCATGCTCCATGTAGTATCGGAGAAGAAGATATTTGAAAATTCAGCCAATCAGAGGCTATTATGGCCCCTGGCAGCTATATTGGATAACCGATTGGAACAAAAAGTAACAACAACTGATCAGAACCTTGTCAGGAACATTTCTGCCAAGTATGGTTCCAATCCATCCAGTGGTTCTCGAGAAGAAGTTTGTTATACATATTTCCCATAGGGTCGCTATGTTAAATTATGTCCCCCGCTGGCAGCCATCTTGGATTTTCAATAGGTCCAAAAAGTAACAACACTTGGTTAGCAGCTTGCAATGATCATTCATGACAATTTTCAATTCCATCCTCATGTAGTATCGGAGAAGAAGATCATTAAAAATTTCAGCCAATCAGGGGCTTTTATGGCCCTTGGCAGCCATATTGGATAACCGATCGGAACAAAAAGTAACAACAATTGATCAGAACCTTGTCAGGAACATTTCTGCCAAGTATGGTTCCAATCCATCCAGTGGTTCTTGAGAAGAGGTTTATTTTACATATTTCCCATAGGGTCGCTATGTTAAATTATGTCCCCCGCTGGCAGCCATCTTGGATTTTCAATCGGTCCAAAAAGTAACAACACTTGGTTAGCAGTTTGCAATGATCTTTCATGACAATTTTAAATTCCATCCTCCATGTAGTATCGGAGAAGATTATTAAACATTTCAGCCAATCAGAGGCTTTTATGGCCCTTGGCAGCCATATTGGATAACCGATCAGAACAAAAAGTAACAACAATTGATCAGAACCTTGTCAGGAACATTTCTGCCAAGTATGGTTCCAATCCATCCAGTGGTTCTTGAGAAGAAGTTTATTTTACATAATTCCCATAGGGTCGCTATGTTAAATTATGTCCCCCGCTGGCAGCCATCTTGGATTTTCAATCGGTCCAAAAAGTAACAACACTTGGTTAGCAGTTTGCAATGATCATTCATGACAATTTTCAATTCCATCCTCCATGTAGTATCGGAGAAGAAGATCATTAAAAATTTCAGGCAATCAGAGGCTTTTATGGCCCCTGGCAGCCATGTTGGATAACCGATCGAAACGAAAGTAACAACACTTGGTTAGACCATGCAAATGAACATTCCTGCCACGCTTGGTCCCATTTGCTTCAGTGGTTCTCTAGAAGAAGATTGAAATGTTTACGGACGGACGACGGACGCCAAGTGATGGCAATAGCTCACATGACCCTTCGGGTCAGGTGAGCTAAAAATGACATCAACATGCAACATTTACAATGGATAAAACATGCTCAATAAAAGTTCCTTCATATTATGAATGGAACAACAGAGTGTGGGATTATTTCAATGTGTATGTACAAATGAGAGAATTAGTCAAAACTGACAAGCAGTACAATTAGCTACCTTACAAAAATCTAGTGAAGTGTGTACTTGGAATACATGATAGTAAACAGTCATCAAAATAACAGTACATGTAATATCATTGGTTCAATATTCTCCATCACAGATTAGGGTCCATCATGGTCGTGATCGTATGTTAGACTACCTATAAAATCGGTGCCTATCACCACTAATGTTGTGAGCTTGAATCCTGCACAGGTAAGGTGTGTTCAATACAACATTATGTGATAAAGTTTGTCAGTGGTTTTCTCCGGGAACTACGGTTTTCTCCACCAATAAAACTCACCGCCCCCATATAACTAAAATATTGTTAAACACCATAAACTAAACTAAACCAATCTATCGCAGATTTAATGAATATCTTTGTAAATCTTATCTGCAATTTGTTTTTACAAATCTGAACTGGACTACTTATTCCCTCTATAGTTTAAAGTGAAATGCATCAATGATCTAGTGGCTCTCCTGCGCTATTGCATCAATGATCTAGTGGCTCCCCTGCGCTAATGCATCAATGATCTAGTGGCTCCCCTGCACTAATGCATCAATGATCTAGTGGTTCCCCTGCGCTAATGCATCAATGATCTAGTGGCTCCCCTGCGCTTGTTTCACTAACTCTTGTTATTCATACACAGTGTTCTATCAAGTTTAGATTTTGAGAGAATTTAACCAATTTAAATAGGACATAAAATAAAATATTTTGGCTACTGACCCCTTTTTTCGCTCTCTCATATCTCTGAAATCATAAAAGTTACCACATATCTGTTGGAACATCTGTTAGAATTCAATCCAAAAAAAAACTGCATAAAATAAGACTTGAAATATGAAAAAAAAAATAATAAGATCTAGTTTAAATATGTTCTATATAATTCAGCAGTAAATTTCTATAAGGAATCTATAAATAAAATTCAAATTTTGAGTGTTGACCCCATTATAACTTTGAAATTATAAAAACCATACAAAATCCGTTAGATAATTCATCAAGAGATTTTTAAAATGGGCATAATGAAAACAAATTGTCAAATTAAATGTTCCACATACTAAAACAGAAAACACCAGTTTTGGCACATTGGCACACTCTTGCTTCTGTGGTGGACTTTTGATCCAAAAAAAAAAACATAAACTTTAAAAGGGACCATCCAATGAACATTCCTACCAACTAGCACAATGGTTTCAGAGAAGAATATTTAAATTTTAAAAGATTATAGATAATGATGACACCACTAACAAAGATCAATCCTTTAATTCTGTTTTGTATATATGGTCATGGATAACTAGTGTTGAACTACACGTTCAACAATATATTAGTTACATGTATATTGTGGTGGTCAGTGTTATTGGTGTAGGAAATAGAAGTTCCTGTGGGAAAACCACCAACCTGCCACAACACAAGTCACTGACAAACTTGTAAAGAAATGAATGAATAATCAGGTAAGGAATACTTGATGACAATGACAAAAAAAGTGGTTCATATTTTTTTCGTTGAACATTTTTTGTTCTTATGGTTTCAACACCAAATTTTTGGTAAGGTGTGATATAAAACATGGCATCTGACTAATTTCTTTACGTTGGGGATAATTTGGCTTATACCCAGTACCAACTTTTCTGTTAACTCTAGTGAAAACATTGTAGAAATTCTCCCCTTTTCGCATATTTTTTAGTTCTTTTGATAGGCGTCGAACAAATGGTGATCCTTTTTCTGTGTTGCGGAAAGCTCCATACCCTGCAAAATGAATAACTTAAAATTGCAGGCTTCCTCTATATCTAAATGAGACGATTAAATGAAAAGGAAATTATTTTCTAAATCTGATGATGATGATGATGATGATGATGATGCAAAGAATAAATATTCACATCAAATACTGAAGAGGTTAAAGTTGCTATATCTAAGTACATGTACCTGGTTTTACTCTGCCATTTTTTTGTGCCTGTCTAAAGCCACAATCTACATTCTTTTGGTGTTTAATGTTTGCCAGGGGAATATTTGTTAAGTATAAATATATAGAGTTACTGCTAATACAGCTAGCTTCACATCGTCAGTAAATCTGCACTTGCCGCCATCATATCTCCAACTGAACGTCAACACCTCTTCAGATACAACATTGTTATTCCTTAAATCACAGACTAATTTTGGAAATATCATACATATGCATATATGAACTTAGGTCGGTGAGTTAAGATGAGTGGTGTTTGTTCCTCTGTTGATATTGGTTATAAATTGTTGACAATCGCTGTTTAACTTTCTTTAGGTGAGAGGTAATTGTTCGTTATGTTGATATTGGTGGAATTGTTGCCCATCACTGTTTAACTTTCTTTAGGTGAGAGATAATTGTTCGCTATGTTGATATTGGTGGAATTGTTGACCATCACTGTTTAGCTTTCTTTATGGGAGAGGTAATTGTTTGTTATGTTGATATTGGTGGAATTGTTGACCATCACTGTTTAACTTTCTTTAGGTGAGAAGTAATTGTTCGTTATGTTGATATTGGTGGAATTGTTGACCATCACTGTTTAGCTTTCTTTAGGTGCAGGCCTCGACATTAACGTTTGTCCGATTGTCCGGTACCAGTGAAAACTGACGTCGGACAAGTAGATCTTGTATCATGTTTGTCCGATGGGACAAGTGAAAAAAATGACTGTCCTACCTTTTGGAGGTTATTTTCTATGATAAAAATGTGTTGCTTTGTCATTTTGACAGACAAAAACTTCTTAAATAATTATTTTAATGTGTTTAAAAATATCAGTTTCTATTGAAGTACTCGGTTAACCGAAGTACTCTATCGCTAATTATAGCAGTGAACCAAGAGATATTCCGAATGTATTAATGAAATATTCCATTTCCGGTTTGTACATTATCAAAGTACTGAAGTACTGTTTAGCCACATATGATCAGAGGCACATGTATTAGCTGGCTTTTACAAATGGAAGAACTATTTATAAATTGTTGTTACAAAATCGAAGTATATGTTTGTGTACATTACCAAAGTACTGAAGCACTGTTTAGCCACATATGATCACAGGCAAATGTATTATCTGGCTTTTAAAAATGGAAGAACTATTTATAAATTGTTATGAAATGGTAATTAAGAAAATGACATACATGTATACTTGATCCATATCTTTTCAGCGATTTGATTAAGCGACAACTGGCATTTTGTAATTATAATTCAATTCAAATTCAAATAGTTTATTGATAGTAAATCACCAATGGAAAGAACCACATTGCTGATAGTAATTTTCTAGTTTTTGTAATTTTTATAAAAAAATTTCGGACAACTAAAAGATTGAGTCGGACAAGTACTTTTTTTAGATAGTTGTCCGAAGGGACAAGTTGAAAAATATATGTTAATGTAGAGGCCTGAGGTGAGAGGTAATTGTTGGTTATGTTGATATTGGTGGAACTGTTGACCATCGCTGTTTAACTTTATTTAGGTGAGAGGTAATTGTTTGTTATGTTGATATTGGTGGAACTGTTGACCATCTCTGTTTAACTTTCTTTAGGTGAGAGGTAATTGTTTGTTATGTTGATATTGGTGGAACTGTTGACCATCGCTGTTTAACTTTCTTTAGGTGAGAGGTAATTTTTTGTTATGTTGATATTGGTGGAATTGTTGACCATCACTGTTTAATTTTTTTTAGGCGAGAGGTAATTGTTCGCTATGTTGATATTGGTGGAATTGTTGACCATCCCTGTTTAACTTTCTTTTCATAATTAGACAGGGTATGGTTGTTTATAATCACTTTCAGTAATTTTTCAGCAATATAGGGATTACCAATTAATGGAGGAAGGAAAGCTTTAACAGATATAAGGAATTATTAGACGAGACCACATGTCTTGTGTATTTGTCTAGAAACCTCAACACTTCCGGTGGGTACCTGGGTATAAATCTACGTCAGTGGTGTTATGTCTTGTAGTTAGAATTCAACGATCTTAACCATATGGCCAACCCTTTATGAAAATAATGTCTAAATAATGATGGTAAACAATTCCACCAATATCAACAAAATGAACTATAACCTCTCACCTTAACTCCTTCCATTAACATAAAAAAAGATCATGACATATGACAGGTGCAGGTCCTGGCTTGGGACAGGCAAATAAATGTGCCTGGGTTAAACCATGTATGGTTAATAAGTCTGTGTATGTAAAGATATACCCATATAAACTAACCTGATGATGTAACATATATAACAAGAAAATCTTCTTCATTTGGAATACGTATCATCTCTCCATGAATTTCATCATGTTCCATAAATTCTCCACCCGCATCAGCCTGATTTTTATCTCTTACAACTCTATCTCTACCCAATTCACCTCCTTTACATGTCTGAAATGAAAAATATAAAAGGGTGAGAATGCCAACAACGGTCAAGTATCAAATGCCCTTTTTGAGCTACTGAAATCAAATTGAAACAGCTCCATTACCACAAAAGTAAAAATTGTTTTACACGATACCCCATTCCCATCCTCATATAAGATAGACTTGGCTGTTACTTTAGTAACCTACCACTGACCACACCAATAACAGTCATTCTTTCTCCATCAAAAAAGAGAACAACCCTAGAATCAACCATGGGATATCGACGATCACTTTTTGATCAACACAGGGGTGCAACGATACCCATTCCTCACGATACGATCCATATCATGATCAAACAGGTTTGGTTTATGGTGTTTAACACCACTTTCAAAAATATTTCAGTTATATCATGGCGGTCAGTTTTATTGGTGGAGGAAACTGGTGTACCATCAGAAAACCACCAACCTGTCGGAAGTCACTAACAAATTTTATCACATAATGTTGTATCGAGTTCATCTCGTCATGAACGGGGTTCGAACTCACTACTTTAGTGGTGATAGGCACTGATTCCACAGGTAGTTGTAAATCCAACTACCATACGATCACGCCGGCCCCTATTGATCCGATACATATCATGATACTTAAATAATG
>MJUT01002186.1:51140-72160 GCA_002080005.1 Gigantidas platifrons | reverse complement strand
TTTACAAAAATCTTGTAAAATGAGCATTGACAGAGATGTTGTATAGCATAGCAGGGACAACAACTCTGGATAGAGAATGGCAACTTCAATGACCAAATTCTACCTTACGGTATACTATTGTTAGCATTCATTAACACAGATGTCTTTTATTTACTGTCATTTAAATTTTCACGCTAATTTGTTAAGATCATGGCGTTTTCCTTTAAGCAGACAATGTTAGACAGCTTTGTCAAATCACCAACAAACCTCAGATGAGCATTAATACATACATGTATAAACAGAAAGTTATTATTAATAGAGCTTATACTGATTAAGCCAGATAAACATCTCAGGTTCCAGTCAGAAACAAAGATGATGACTGTTAAATCCCTGTAAATAAAGTAAAGAGTGTACAAATGTATCCATTCTTTCAGATCATCAAGGGAAAATATAAAACATTGAGTATTTACCTTGTGATATTTTACTGGATTTTTAATGTAAAAGGGAATAGTAGATAGAGAATAAGCATATTTTTAGAAAATTGTTTCATTTGACAGTGTTTCTATTCCACAGGTATGAACTATTTCTTACAGACACATATATTCACTTCAATTTTACAAATATTTTGCTGTTTTCAGGTATTCTTGCTTTGTTTGCTGTGTTTACAATCTGATGGAGCTGATATTAGAGAGAACTGTACTGTGAATGGAGACTGTACATATAATAATGGAACATGTGTTGACTCAACCTGTGGCTGTGTAGCTACATACTACATACATGTAGATGGAAGTAATAAAATTTGTCAGTTAAGTAAGTTTCACAGTATAAAGTGGTTGTTTATTGTTGATTTTGAATTAACATTTGTAGCTAACGTGAGGTTTTGCCATCACAAGACATCTAACATCAGTCAGTCTGTTATTTGCAAAAGCCTCTCTGAAACCACGTGAGCCAATTTGAATCAAAGGGAAAAAATTGAACCAAATTTGAGATAAAGTATCAATAAGGTGTCTGCTTTCAAAAGTATGTCCAATTGTTCTCCCAATCTTCCAACATTACTCCTGTTGCGTACGTTATAAATAGTGTGTGTGTGTGTGTGTGTGTGTGTGTGTGTGTGTGTGTGGTTAGGTGGGTTAAAGCACACATACATATCCACATTTTGTTAACCAAATGAGCTGAATGTTGAACAGTATATTTTATATATATAAAAATAAATTTGCTTTCGACCCGATCCTTCCCAGTATATTTATATTTTTTTGGACTGGGCATGTAAACATATTTTCTTTTAGAGTAGACAAATGAAATCATTATATAGAATAATATATTCTCAAGAGGAAAATTGGAATGTACCAGGGAATTTTGGTTATGAAACCTTGACAATTCTATTGGTCAAAATCTATTTTTATGTCACTGTTCAGATTTCATGGTATACTTCTATTATTCAGATAATTCTTGAAAAGCAATGTGAAAAAAATAAAAGATGTGGAACCTACATTTTGTACATAAAGGAAAATTTATTATAGTGTTATATGATATATAGGTTACATATAAAAGAAATAAAATACTCACAAATTAGAAAGGCTATTACTGTAATTTACATACTGGGTACTTCCAACATATATATTCTACAAGGTATATAATTATAGAGGATCCAGTTATCATGAACGGTTTACTGTGACATAAGTAACACCATAGACCTATTGCCTGATCAGTTAGCCAAAATGATGACCAAGTGGGAATGTTTATGTAGTCCTTCAGTCACTTCAGTTTGGCAATTAGTCAGCCAATCTTTCAATTTGAAATCCTATTCCTGAAAAGATTTTTTAATGGACCAATATTGACTTATTTTAACTCACAATGAACTCAAAATTAAAACTGCATTTAACTGCTTAATTTGTCTCCGACAGTATTGCCCAACATTCACAATGACTGAAAGTAGATTTTTATAATCGACAATTACAGCTTTTTTTTTAGTCCAAATGATCTCAAATTTGAACTGCATCTCCATGATAATGAGTATTGCAATTTTTGTTTAACCAATTAAAGCAAACATACTCAATCTGACATTGGCTGGTACCAGTTTTTAAAATTTATCCACTAGGCTTGCCCTCTGTCCAAAATAGTTACTATTACTATAAATAGAAATTTCTTAAAATAATCAGAACATTTTTGTTTTTATATAAACCATTTGAAATTAACAGTAGGTACACACGAAATATTTATGCGACATATTTCCAGATTTTTCTTTGATATTCATAGTTTTTCACAATTATACTGAATATGCAAGTTTGAATGATGTCAACAACAAAAATATTTAATAGTTTTCAATATGTTTTCCCATTTAACAATTCAGCATGTATCCTAATATCAAATATGCTTTCTTATTGTCTGAAATTTCAAGTTTATGAGCAAAAAACAGTAAGCATTTATAATATGACATTCCCACTGTATAGAGTCAAGTCCTGAGTCTTTTCACATATCTAACACTATATCATCAAAGGAAATCCTTTCAATATGCTGTTATTGGAAAGAACACAAAATATCCAAATTGTGTATGTATTCAAACACAAAAGGTAATGATTTTATTTATTGATACAAAAATTATAATGATAGCCATTTGATTCTTAATCTATACATTTTATTGTAGTGGTCGTACTAAATGATAATTGTTCTGATTACGTTCGCGGGATGAAACAAAAATTAAGAACCAGTCGAAACAAAATAAGTATGTAGATCCCGGTTACCAGCACACGATGTACAATTGTATGTGCCATACGTGACGGTAATGCGCCCTACTGGCACACACATAATTTTTTAATGGGCCATATCAAATTTTAGCGCGACTATGGCGCGATGGCGCGGCCTAAAGTGATCTCTGCACTTGGCATCCTCCGTCCGTCGTCATTCGTCCGTCCTTCGTCCGTCTATTAACTTTTTCATATTTTAATCTACTCCTCTGAAACAACTGGTCCAAATAGAACCAAGCTTGGCAGAAAGCATCTATATAAGGTCCTCTATAAAGTTTCTTAATTTCGTCCCATTCCGCCAACAAATATGGCCGCCAAGGGCAATTCTTGTTTCTGATTGGCTAATGTTAAAAACATCTTCTCCTCTGAAACTGCTTGGCCAAATGGAGCCAAACTTGGCAGGAAGCAACTATGTAAGATCCTCTATAAAACTTCTTCATTTGGTTCCATTCAGCCAACAAACATGGCCACTGTTACTAAAAATAGAACATATGGTAAAATTGCACGTTTTTGGTAATAACTGAAAACCGTTAATAATATCAGAAATCTGATGGGGTAAAAATGATCAGCACAGCAAGATCTAACTACCCTGCAATTTTGAAGAAAATCTGATTACCTATCTTGGAGTTATTGCCCTTTTTTCATAAAATTTTCAAAATTTTAATACTTTTCGTTTTTTATTTCAAAAACTATAAGAGATAGATGTTAACTTTAAACAGCAAACATGTACAGCATGTCAAGATCTACATAGCCTGCAATTTTAAAGTAAATCGGATTACCCATCTTGAAGTTATTGCCTTTTTTTCATCAAATTTTAAAAATGTTAATACTTTTCATCCTTTATTTTAAAAACTATAAGCGATAGATGTTAAGTGTAAACTGAAAACATGTTCAGCTTGTCAAGATCTACATGCCCTGCAATTTTGAAGTAAATCTGATTACATGTCTAGGAGTTATTGCCCTTTTTTAGCTCACCTGACCCAAAGGGTCATGTGAGGTATTGCCATCACTTGGCGTCCATCGTCCGTCCGTCGTCCGTCGTCTGTCCGTTAACTTTTTCATATTTTAATCTACTCCTCTGAAACAACTGGGCCAAATGGAACCAAACTTGGCAGAAAACATGTATATAAGGTCCTCTATAAAGTGTCTTCATTTCGTCCCATTCCGCCAACAAATATGGCCGCCCATAAAAATGTGCTCACTCGTAAATGGAAAAGTTTGATATGTTGACAAAAAGGTGGAGATTTTTAACAGACATTTAAGAAAATTGATACATGTAAAGATGATAGTGGTCATGTGTTGATTAAATAATAATCATGAAGAAATAAAAAGTAACATCCTTAAATAAACATTATAGATAACCACTATCACAAAAAGACAAAAACAAAAGAACAATTAAATTGTATTTATTGATTTCATCGCAATTTAGAAATAAATGTGGATGACAGGTTTTTAATTTACACTTGTCCCTTCGGAAAAATTACAATCAGATTCACTTATCAGTAGGTGACTATCACTAACTGAAACATTTTAAAATACACAAAAAGAAAAAATGTAGAAGTCTTAAAAACTAGTTCAAGTTGTAAAAACATTAATTAATTTCTTCCACATTTTCTACTAAACTGATGTATTTTGTAATGTTCCTGGCCACTTTGTATTACGTTTAACCTTCAGACACCATATATTTTCTAACATATACATGATTACTCTACATTGTGGCAGAATATCTTTTCATCTTAAATGTCTTGCATGGAAGCCCTAACCTTTAGTGGGAACCATTTATCTAAACATAAAATGGTCATTTTCAGAAATCCTGTATTTATTGGTCATGTATTACTACCAACGAACTGTCAGAAAAAGACAAATAAAAAAGAACAATTAAATTGTATTTGTTTATTTCATTGCAATTTAGAAATAAATGTTAATGAAACCTGCACTAACGGTGGACCTTCAGACCAGTGTAAAGATCCATTGTCCAACTGTAGTAGTGTCCCAGGAGCCTACAAATGTACTTGTAACCCTGGATATTATAACAGTGGTGGAACATGTACTTTTAGTAAGTATTTTAGTATCTTTTTTAAGATAATCACATTTCCTCCCCTTCCAGTAACATGGTTGTAGAACACAGAGTTTGTTACTGTTAATTTATTATGTATTTAGATTATCTCTGATGGTTACTATTTGTACAATATATAGAAGTCATAGAATATAGTAATATACATATTCCAGACCATACGCGTATTTGGACCTTACGCGTTCGGTCCGGACCGTAAGAGTATACTCGTACGGTCCGACCATATGCGTATGGTCCGACCGTATGCATACAGTCTAGTACGAGCTGGACCATACGGGTATTTAGACCATATGGGGTTTTTTTTCAATACAAACATTATATCATAAACTTTTATTGAGTTTTACAAATTACATTTATCATAATTATTAATTGTTACTTTAAACAAAACACCATCACCTCATGAAAAGTAAACAGTTTTCGAACTATAATGCAATTTTAATTGTCTTCCTGAATCACATTTTCGCATGTACCCCCAAAGTGACACTTGCTGCTACAAGGAATGCCGGACTTTCTACACTTACATCTTTTGTTCATGCATGTTCCCTCGCATTTACATCTTTTGCTTGCAAGAGAAAAACATGCTTGTTTTGCAGCAGCATACAGAGAAATTTCTTCTTTTTTCCAATGCGAAATTTCAACTCTACGTGTCAAAAGTTCTATATCACCCATATCATAGCATGAATTCACATGATAATTTGTACAAACTTGCATCTTTACCAATAATATCATCAACCCTACACAATAATCGTGATAGATCACCAGATGCCCTATCAACAATAGGTATTCTTGCAGTTACGGTTTGATGGTTTTTGTCATAAAGTTCCTAAATATACTTCAAATGTTTCTTCCCACATTCTGTTTGGTGGCGATTACTTTAATAACTTTATTCAATTTCAAACTATTTTGTTAAATGCGAGTGAGCAGAATTCACTTATTACGAACATGCTAAATTTGGGATATGTAAGTTTGTAATAGATTAAATTAGACTTATTTCTAAATTGTACAATTGCGATAATTAACTTTTTTAGCCGAGTTGCAACGAAGTTGCAGTCGGCTTATGTTTTGGCGAAAGGCGGGAAGGCAGGCGGGCGAATGGGCGGGCGGGCGTATGTTAGCCTATCTTCGTTAACGTGACAGCGCTCTTAGTTTTTGGCCGATCAACATAATTTTTGGTAGGAAGCATTATTATGTCCCCCAAACAAAGTTTGGGAGACATATTGTGTTTGCTCCATTTCTTATTATTATTCTTATTCTTATTAGCTCACCTGACCCGAAGGGTCAAGTGAGCTATTGCTATCAATGGGCGTCCGTCGTCTGTCGTCCGTCATCGTCTGTCGTTAGCTTTTTGCATTTTAATCAACTCCTCTAAAATCACTGGGCCAATTTGAACCAAACTTTGATGGAATGGTCCTTGGGTGGTCCCCTTTCAGAATTGTGTCCGACAATTCCCCCCCCGCCTACCAAGATGGCTGCCATTACTAAAAATAGAAAATTCAGCAAAAAATCACTTAAAAATTATCTCCTCTGAAACTGCTGGGCCAATTGGGCCCAAACTTTGATGGAATGGTCTTTAGGTGATCCCCTTTCAGGAATATGTCCGACGACCCCGGCCACCAACCAAGATGGCTGCCATTAATAAAAATAGAAAATTCGGCAAAAAATCACTTAAAAATTATCTTCTTTGAAACTGCTGGGCCAATTGGTCCGAAACTATGGTGGAATGGTCTTCAGATGATCCTCTTTCAGAATTGTGTCCGACGACCCCGGCTACCAACCAAGATGGCCACCGTTACTAAAAATAGAAAATTCGGCAAAAAATCACTTAAAAATTATCTTCTCTGAAACTGCTGGGCCAATTGGGCCGAAACTATGGTGGAATGGTCTTCAGATGGTCCTCTTTCAGTATTGTGTTCGACGACCCCGGCTACCAACCAAGATGGCCACCGTTACTAAAAATAGAAAATTTGGCAAAAAATCACTTAAAAATTATCTCCTCTGAAACTGCCCGGCCAATTGGGCCCAAACTATGGTGGAATGGTCTTTAGGTCATCCCCTTTCAGAATTTTGTCCGACGACCTCGGTTGCCAACCAAGATGGTATGCTGTTACTAAAAATAGAAAATTCGGCAAAAAATCACTTAAAAATTATCTCCTCTGAAACTGCTGGGCCAATTGGGCCAAAACTATGGTGGAATGGTCTTCAGATGGTCCTCTTTCAGAATTGTGTCCGACAATCCCGGCTACCAACCAAGATGGCCACTGTAACTAAAAATAGAAAATTTGGCAAAAAATCACCTAAAAATTATCTCCTCTGAAACTGCTGGGCCAATTGGGCCCAAACTATGGTGGAATGGTCTTTAGGTGATCCCCTTTCACAATTCTGTGCGACGACCCCGGCTGTCAACCAAGATGGCTGCCGTTACTAAAAATAAAAAATTCGGCCAACAATCACTTACAAATTATCTTCTCTGAAATTGTTGGGCCAATTGGGCCCAAGCTATGGTGGAATGGTCTTCAGATGGTCCTCTTTGTAAATTGTGTCCGATGACCCCTGCCGCCAGCCAAGATGTCCGCCATTACCAAAAATAGAAAATTTGGCAAAAAATCACTAAAAATGATCTCCTCTGAAACCGTTGGGTCAAATGGGCCCAAACTATGGTGAAATGGTCTTTAGATGGTCTACCTTCAGAATTATATCCGACAACCCCCCCCCCCGCCAAAGAAGATGGCAGCCATTGCTAAAAATAGAAGATTTGCCAAAATTCACTTAAAAATTATCTCCTCTGAAACTGCTGGGCCAACTTTGAGCCAAGTGAGCGATTACAGGCTCCAAGGAGCCTCTAGTATTTTGACCCCCCTCCCAGAGGGTGTGCTGGGGATAGAATAGCCACCAGGTTTCTCCGTCCTAGAGGCACTAGTCCTCTAAAAGGGGCCAACCCCGTGGGAACCCAGGGGTATAGAAATGGGACCGAGAGCTTCTTCGGCTTGTGCGAGATGTATAAATTCACAACCAACCCGTCCTTCGGATGAGACGTAAATAAAGCCAATGTCCCGTGTTGAGAGATTGCCACCTTCTTCGCACGTTAAAGAACCCAGTATAACAGCTCATTATGAGCATTATACTCATGATGAGTGGTCCATAGGAAACCTGTTGCACTGGCTAAATTCTCCGTCCCATATTTAAACATTGACAAACTTCTGCAAATAAAATTTGTTAAGAAATTTACAAATTGAAACGCAAATCGAACACACCCATTTATCTTTTCTTGATCGACAATCATCCGACCAAAACTTTTCTTCACGAGGTATAGTGATCGGCAATCATCGGAACAAAACAACCGAAAATTAATTAGTCTCCACAACAATGGTGAGGACAAAAAACATGCACACTGATTTGCAGATTTCTAGTTGTTGGGAACATATTTCGACTTGAAACATGCATGAATAGCTAAGTAAAGGTACCACCGTATTCCAAATGAATTTTCAGGGAAAAAAAATTCTTCACCCAAAACTGGTGTAATATTACTTTAAACTTTTTCCATTTTTTTCATTTACTTCTATAACTACTTAAAACCCTATTTTTTGATTTTCTGTATATTTGTTAATTTGGTTTATTATGATTGAAAAACTCATCTTTTTGTGGAATCACATTATTTGGTATTTTCTGTCATGTTATTCAAATAGAAATAGTATGCCATTCTGTATGTAAATTACTATCAAATACTAACTTCTTTATATGTATGTGCTTTACTAATGTTAACGAGGCCGGGATAAGGTACCGGTACTTTATGTATTCAACTAACAAATGTACAGATTTCAATAAAAATATCACAAATTAAAAAAAAAAAAATTCTCTGTCCCTACCCATCACCTTTCCTTGTTTTGAGTCCTGTGGCATTTTAAATTTTTTTTCTCGTCCTGAATATAGCTGAAAAATTGCTCACTGGACGTTAAACAACAATCAATCAATCAATCAATCTTAATATTTTGAATGGCCGTCATGGTCGTGTTCGTATGATAGTTGGATTTACCAATGATGAGTTTGAATCTCGATCAGGGCGAGGTGTGCAACATTATGTTATAAAGTTTGTCAGTGACTTGTGACAGGTAGGTGATTTTCTCCTGGTCCTCTGGTCTCCTCCACCAATAAAACTGACTGCCACAATATAACTGAAATATTGTTGAAAGTGGCGTTAAGCTCAAACAAACAAACATCATGTGTCAGGAAGTATTAACTAGGATTTTCGGGTAATGTTTTATATTTGTTATTTTTTGTGGTGTCCAATTTAATGTTATTTACTTTCTCTTAATATTTTGTGATCGATAATAGTAGTGGGGTTCTGGTGTTTAATGCCACTTTCAACAATATTTAAATTATCTCGTGGCGATCAGGAAAGTGGTGTAGGAAACTGGAGGACCCTTAGAAAACCACCAACCTGTCGTAAGTCACTGACAAACTTGATCACATAATGTTGTATCAAATAGACCTTGCCTGAGCAGGATTCGAACTCGCAACGTTAGTGGTGATAGTCACTGATTGCATAGGGTGTTCGATAATGATAATAATATTGTAATAATTGAAATACTTAAAGGCAGGTCATTTAATTTATATATAAAATAAACAATAACGGGCCAAGTATTGAGCCTTGAAGTACTCCATTTTGATTATTATACAGGCAATGTAGTAAAGCCAGGAAGATGTCCTAAAAATGAACATCCTGATCTTCTATGTATACAAATGATTAATCCTGGTGACTGTATCAATGACAATAGCTGTCCTGGTAATGAGAAATGCTGCAAACAAGGCTGCTCCCTCTCCTGTGTAGATCCACGTAAGTTACATGTAATAAGTAAGGGCACATATTAATGTATGGGTTGGGTCATGGGAAACGATGTAGGAGTAGTGGACCGGTTCATGTGGTGAGTTTCAGAACTCGTAAAAAAAGTGGGGGAAACCCATTGTTAGACGCCACTTTCAACAATGTTTCAATTATATCATGCAGGGCATTTTTTTTTTTAAATTGGTAGAGAAAGCTGAAAAAGAAAAACCACAAGAAGAAATCTACCTATGCAATCAGTGCCTATCACCACTAACGTGAGTTCGAATCTCAATCAGGGCGAGGTGTACAACATTATGTGGTAAAGTTTGTCAGTGACTTGTGACAGGTCAGTGTTTTTTTTCAGATACTTCGGTTTCCTCCACCAATAAAATGGACTGCCACGATATAATTGAAATATTGTTGAAAGTGGCGTTAAACACCATAACCCTCCCCCCTAAATTTGTAAATTGATTGCCCCACTAAATCCACACACAAAAAATTGGCTTCCGACGAATGAAACGTGTCACAGTATTTATATATGTTTTGTGTTATTTTCTATAGCTCCTGTCTGGTGTCCAGTTTGTGCTATATTCTGTCTGTTTGGAAATGTTTTAGATGATAAAGTTTGTCCTACATGTACATGCAAAACAGGTAATATTTATTTGTGACTTAAGAACAATACACCATTCCTTTCTAAAAAGACAGACTGATGGTGTGGAATCTCATGGTTTCAATTCAACATCCTAACAACCGCAATGGTGGTGTAATGGTTAGCGTGCTCGTCTCGAGTACGGTAGATCGTGGAATCAAACCCAGATCGGGTCAAACCAAAGACTATAAGAATTGTATTTGTTTCTTCTCCGCTAAGCACGCAGCATTAAAGAGAAAGAGCAAAGATTGGTTGGCTCGGAATCAGGATAATGTGTCAGAGTGGGGTGACATGTGTATCCGCGAACTGTTGTTTCAGTGTGCTAGCACTATAAAAATCCAACTCAGCATGTTGGTCTAGTACAAAGTGGACTTCATCATCGTCTAATTGAAAATTAACTTGTTCTCGCCATGATAAATCTGAAAAATTGCTGAGTTGGCGTTAAACAACAATCACTCACTCACCCACTCAACATCCAAACAATTGGCATTTTCTTTTTCTTCACTAAGCATGCAGCATTAAACTGTAAGCAAAGATTGGTTTGTTTACATTTAGGGTGATGTGTCCTCGTGGAGCGACAGTTCTATCTGTGGACTGTTGTTGTAGTGAGCTAGTAGTATAAAATCCAACTCTACGTGTTGGTGTAATTCAACACAGAGATCATCATCATTTCATCAAAAGTAACATGACGTCTAACAACAATTAATAACTCACCGTGATATATGAAGCATGAATCCTTTCTGAGGAAGGGTAGCATTAATCTCTTCTTAGAGCTTGTCTTCGATGACTTGATATCATGCATTGCTTCTTAGTTAATGTATTCAGTAATATTAGGATAAATATCTTCATACTTTTTGTGTTCAACCATTTTGAAATTAATCATTTCTAAAACGTTAGAGAACACTGAAGGGGCAATCAAAAATGGACAATCCGGAGAAACTGGTAAAACATAGAGTATATAGGACAAAGACATACAACAAAAACACAACACTACTATATGCAAACAAACACAAATAACGTAAATAAGACATGAGCCTTCATACAAACAACTGGAGGTAAAGACGAACTGAACATAATTTTTTATGCGGAAATCGTAATGGACATCACAACATGGAATTCAGACATCATTTTTGTCTGCAATAATTTTAGTCTGAATTTCTTCTTTGCGACTGTGGTTGCATTCATTGATTTTGATATAAATAACCTTCACAGATGCAATAAGGCTGGATGTTTTTCATAAGTGAAGTTACGGATGGGATATTGTCTGTTTATTTCTTACGTTTGATCGATTGATTTTTAGCTCACCTGACCCAAAGGGTCATGTGAGCTATTGCCATCACTTGGCGTCCGTCGTCGTCGTCATCCGTCGTAAACTTTTTCAAAAATCTTCTCCTCTGAAACTACTAAACCAATTGAAACCAAACTTGGTCTGAATCATCACTAGGATGTCTAATTTCAAAATCGTGTCTGGTGCTGCGGTGCACCAACCAACATGGCTGCTGTTACTAAAAATAGAACATATGATAAAATTGCAGGTTTTTGGGTAATAACTCAAAAACCGTTTATAATATCAAAAATCTGACGGGGTAAAAATGATCAGCACAGCAAGATCTACTTACCCTGCAATTTTGAAGTAAATCTGATTACCCATCTTGGAGTTATTGCCCTTTTTTCATCAAATTTTTAAAATTTTAATACTTTTCGTCTTATATTTCAACAACTAAAGGAGATAAAGGTTAAGTTTAAATTGCAAACATGTGCAGCATGTCAAGATCTATCTACCCTGCAATTTTGAAGTAAATCCCATAACCCATTTTGGAGTTATTGCCCTTTTTTCATCAAATTTTCAAAATTTTAATTCTTTTCGTCCTTTATTTCAAAAACTATAAGAGATAGATATCAAGTTTAAACTGCAAACATGTTTAGCATGTCAAGATCTACATACCCTGCAATTTTGAAGTAAATCTGATTGCTCATTTAGGAGTTGTTGGCCTTTTTTCATCAATTTTTATTTTTTATTTTAATACTTTTCGTCCTTTATTTCAAAAACTATAAGAGATAGATGTTAAGTTTAAATTGCAAAAATGTGCATCATGTAGAGATCTACCTAACGTGCAATGTTGAAGTAAATACCATTACCCATTTTGGAGTTATTGCCCTTTTTTCATCAAATTTTGAAAATTTTGATTCTTTTCGACCTTTATTAAAAAAAACTATAAGAGATAGATGTTAAGTTTAAACTGCAAAAATGTTCAGCATGTCAAGTCAAGATCTACAAAAAAGTTCCACAGTTGAAAATGTCGGACAACGGTGTGGAGAGTTATTCCTCTTATAATGCATTTTTGTTGTTGACTTCACTGCTTTTGGTTACTCAAATAATCAAAGGGAAGCAACTCTATTACAAAATGTGAAGAAGCATAAGCTAAATTTTGAGAATCATTGACATTTATGTTTTTTACAGCAATGTTGATAACTTACATTAAAGGGGGAACCCCTGCCCAAATTTTTTTGGAGAAAGGGTTTGCAATGACGAGGGCTACATTTGCTATTTTTTGACAAGTTATCAAGTTTTATTGACTGATGTTGTTATACCCAGGTGAGCTATACAGGCTCCTGGGAGCCTCTAGTTCTTATTATGTCCCCCAAACAAAGTTTGGGAGACATATTGTGTTTGCTGCATTTCTTATCATTATTCTTATTCTTATTATTATTAGCTCACCTGAACTGAAGGGTCATGTGAGCTATTGCCATCACTTGGCATCCGTCGTAAACCTTTTCAAAAATCTTCTCCTCTGAAACTATTAAACCAATTGAAACCAATATTGGTCTGAATCACCACTAGTGTGTCTAGTTTCAAAATTGTGTCCGGTGATGCCGTGCACCAACCAACATGGCCGCTGTTACTAAAAATAGAACATATGGTAAAATTGCAGGTTTTTGGGTAATAACTCAAAACCGTTAATAATATCAAAAATCTGACATGGGGTAGAAATGATCAGCACAGCAAGATCTACCTACCCTGCAATTTTGAAGTAAATCTGATGTCCCATCTTGGAGTTATTGCCCTTTTTTCATCAAATTTTTAATATTTTAATACTTTTCGTTTTATATTTCAAAACCTATAAAAGATAGATGTTAAGTATAAATTGCAAAAATGTGCAGCATGTCAAGATCTACCTACCCTGCAATTTTGCAGTAAATCTGATTACTCATCTTGGAGTTATTGCCCTTTTTTCATCAAATTTTTTTACATTTTAATACTTTTTGTCTTATATTTTGAAAACTATAACAGATAGATGTTAAGCTTAAGCAGTAAAAATGTGCAACATGTCAAGATCTACCTACCCTGCAATTTTGAAGTAAATCCCAATACCCATTTTGGAGTTATTGCCCTTTTTTCATCAATTTTTTTTAAATTTTAAAACTTTTCGTTTTATATTTCAAAAACTATAAGAGATAGATATTAAGTTTAAATTACAAAAATGTGCAGCATATCAAGATCTACCTACCCTGAAATTTTGCAGTAAATCTGATTACTCATCTTGGAGTTATTGCCCTTTTTTCATCAAATTTTCAACATTTTAATACTTTTCGTCTTATATTTTGAAAACTATAACAGATAGATGTTAAGTTTAAACAGCAAAAATGTGCAGCATGTCACGATCTACCTACCCTGCAATTTTGAAGTAAATCCCATTACCCATTTTGGAGTTATTGCCCTTTTTTTCATCAAATTTTCACAATTTTAATACTTTTCGTTTTATATTTCAAAAACTATAAGAGATAGATGTTAAGCTTAAATTACAAAAATGTGCAGCATGTCACGATCTACATACCCTGCAATTTTGAAGTAAATTCCATCACCCATTTCGGAGTTATTGCCCTTTTTTTTCATCACATTTTCACAATTTTAATACTTTTCGTTTTATATTTCAAAAACTATAAGAGATAGATGTTAAGTTTAAATTACAAAAATGTGCAGCATGTCAAGATCTATATACCCTGCAATTTTGATGTAAATCCCATTACCCATTTCGGAGTTATTTCCCTTTATTCATCAAATTTTCAAAATTTTAATACTTTTCGTCCTTTATTTAAAAAATTACAAGAGATAGATGTTAAGTTTAGACAGTAAAGATGTTCAGCATGTCAAGATCTACCTACAGTGAATTTTGAAGTAAATTCCAATACCCATTTTGTAGTTATTGCTCTTTTTTCATAAATTTTCACAATTTTAAAACTTTTCGTTTTTTATTTCAAAAACTATAAGAGATAGATGTTAAGTTTAAATTGTAAAAATGTGCAGCATGTTGAGATCTACCTACCCAGCAATTTTTAGGTAAATCCCATTACCCATTTTGGAGTTATTGCCCTTTTTTCATCAAATTTTCAAAATTTTAATACTTTTTGTCTTATATTTCAAAAACTATAAGAGATAGATGCTAAGTTTAAATTGCAAAAATGTGCAGCATGTCAAGATCTACCTACCCTGCAATTTTGAAGTAAATTTGATTACCCATCTTGGAGTTATTTCCCTTTATTCATCAAATTTTCAAAATTTTAATACTTTTCGTCCTTTTTTTCAAAAACTATAAGAGATACATGTTAAGTTTAAATTTCAAACATGTTCAGCTTTTCAAGATCTACCTACCCTGCAATTTTGAAGTAAATTCCATTACCCATTTTAGAGTTATTGCCCTTTTTTCCATCAAATTTTCACAATTTTAATACTTTTGGTTTTTTTATTTCAAAAACTATAAGGGATAGATGTTACGTTTAAACTGCAAATATGTTCAGCATGTCAAGATCTACAAAAAAAGTTCACAGTTGAAAATGTCCGACAACTGTGTGAAGATTTATTCCTCTTGAAATGCATTTTTTGTTGACTTTCACTGCTTTTGGTTACTTAAATAATCAAAGGGAAGCAACTCTATTACAAAATGTGAAGTAGCAAAAGCTAAATTTTGAGAATCATTGATATTTATGTTTTTTTTGACAGCAATATTGATAACCTACATTAAAGGGGGTACCCTGCCTACATTTTTTTGGAGAGGGGGTCTGCAATGACGAGGGCTACATTTGTTATTTTTTGACCGGAGTTGTCAAGTTTTATTGACTGATGTTGTTATTATACCCAGGTGAGCTATACAGGCTCCTGGGAGCCTCTAGTTCTTCTTCCTCTTTCTTTCTTTCTTTCTTTCTTCCGCCAAAAGTTTGTCCGACACATTTCTCGGAGATGCCTTGATAAAACTTTATGAAACCTTGTAGGAATATCATATGCCATGTGAAGTTGTGCCTTTAAGGGTTGATCTTTTCAAAATGGCTGCCATTGCCATGGAAACGGCCAAAATGCCAAAGAATTGAAAAACACAAAAATGATCATAGCAGGTTACTCGCCGAACAGAAATTGATGAAACTTGATAGGAACAACATCCACATCTAGTGGAATGAGATAAGCTAAAAAAATCGGAATCGGTTGGACAAACTTTGCTGCAGTTGCCATGGAAACAAAAAAGGGGGGATTTAAAATTTTTTTGGATTCCTTTCATCAAACTTCATAAAACTTTGTAGGAATATCCACCGTAGTGTGTGGCAGCTTTTGGGGGGTTGAAAAAACTCAAAATGGTGGCCGTTGCCAAGGTACAAAATGGCCGCCAAATACAAAAATCCTCCGATTTGGGCGAAATTTGGTTTCGAAGTAGATTATGATATTGCGAATTGATATCCATTGTTGGTTTGCTATGGTGGCCATTTTGAATCCAAAATGGCCGCCAAAATACAAAAATCCTCCCGATTTGGGCGAAATTTGGTTTCCAAGTATATTTTGATGTTGGGAATTGATATCCATGGTTTGGGAGCCATATTATGATCATATCTTGTGTATTGTTCGTTTGGGGGACATTTGTAGCGCTCTGCGTTACAGTAACTAATATTTCTTATTATTATTCTTCTTCCTCTTTCTTTCTTCCGCCAAAAGTTTGTCTGACACATTTCTCGGAGATGCCTTCATCAAACTTTATGAAACCTTGTAGGAATATCATATGCTATGTGAAGTTGTGCCTTTAAGGGTTGATTTTTTCAAAATGGTTGCCGTTGCCATGGAAATGGCCAAAATGCCAAAAAATTGAAAAACACAAAAATGATCATAGCAGGTTACTCGCCGAACAGAAATTGATGAAACTTGATAGGAACAACATCCACATCTAGTGGAACGAGATAAGCTAAAAAAAATCGGAATCGGTTGGACAAACTTTGCTGCATTTGCCATGGAAACAAAAAAGGGGGGATTTAAAAAAATTTTGGATTCCTTTTATCAAACTTCATGAAACGTTGTAGGAATATCCACCGTAGTGTGTGGCAGCTTTTGGGGGTTGAAAAAAATCAAAATGGTGGCCGTTGCCATGGTAACCAAGGTACAAAATGGCCGCCAAATACAAAAATCCTCTGATTTGGGCGAAATTTGGTTTCCAAGTAAATTACGATGTTGCGAATTGATATTCATCGTTGGTTTGCTATGGTGGCCATTTTTAATCCAAAGTGTCCACCAAAATACAAAAATCCTCCGATTTGGGCGAAATTTGGTTTCCAAGTAGATTTTCATGTTGGGAATTGATATCCATGGTTTGGGAGCCATATTATGATCATATCTTGTGTATTGTTCGTTTGGGGGACATTTGTAGTGCTCTGCATTACAGTAACTAATATTTACACTATTATTTAGAGCGAGTTCGAAATTCAGATTAATCTTCTTTTTTTTTTAATCATGGTTTTTTATAGAAAAAGTACATATTTTGAGAATTACACATTTCTCTGAAACTTCAAAAGATAGAAACTTAATAATTAGTATGGGTGGAGATGCCAATGTGAAGTTGTGCATTCAACATTTTTTATCCCCGGGGCTCAGCCCCACTCCGCTGGGGAATCTGTATATAAAAATGTGACCAAGATCCCCCACCCTAAACCATATATATTTATGATCAGGTGACTAGGCAAAATCAATGCATTATGGCTCAGGCCCTGGGGTCATACCCCACCCCCTACCTGAAGTGAAATTTTTAATGGTTGAGATCCCCACCCATAAACCATATATATTTATGATCAGGGTGACTAGGCAAATTAAATGCATTATAGCTCAGGCCCCGGGGTCATACCCCACCCCCTACCTGAAGTGAACTTTTCAATGGTGGAGATCCCCACCCCTAAACCATATATATTTATGATCAGGGTGACTAGGCAAATTAAATGCCTTATAGCTGAGGCCCCGAGGGGTCATACCCCACCCCCTACCTGAAGTGAGCTTTTTAATGGTTGAGATCCACACCCCTAAACCAGATATTTTTATGGTCAGGGTGACTAGGCAAATTAAATGCCCCAAGAGTTTAGGCACGGTGTCATATGGTATTTTGACCCCCCATGGTAAATTGACCCCGGGGTCAATTTACCTATGATATTTTGACCCTGGAGTCAATTTTTTGGAACAGCAGACTCGATGTTGGAAACTATAGACCTGTAAGCATTTTGGTTGTAGTATCTATAATTTTGGAAAAATCCGTTTATTCTCAATTAGAAAAGTATCTAGTTCGTAATAATATATTATACAGCTTAGAGTCCGCAGGGGTTGAAAATTCCTCAAGTCCGACACCCGGGACTAGAAAATTGAAACTTCGGGCTTGCCATTTTTCCATGGAAAAAGCCCGTCGGGCATGCCTTTAATAAAATAAAAACTTCACTTTTTTCTAAACGAATTGTTTTCAATTCAAATCACATGCAAGTTTTTGTCAATCGTCTCATTTCACTGTAAATAAGTACTGTAAAAGTTATTTTAAGAACGGTAATACACATCCTGGACAGATCGATATTCCTCATGAATATTAATGAGTTCCGAATCACCTATGTGCTTCCCACATACCTATGTAAAGTCAAGCGTTGGAATAACATTGATCAATCATGTGTCTATGTTGACAAATTTTGAGAAAAATGTCGTTGTTTAATTTTAACTTTAGTAAAAAAAAAACGGAAAAACGGAAAGCGGACGATGAGCCAACTGATCCTGACACTTCCAGAAATAAAGATCTTAAGTATGATAGGGAGAAACGACGAGAATATTTCAAAACTTGTTTCAATGACTAACACTTTATTGTAATACGACGATTCCATGATAAGACGTACTCCTGACTTGGAGGAAGAATTTGTACCGCCGATCACGTGACTTCATAAAAAATCTAGGCATTTTTAGCAGTAGACACTGCAGGTAGAAATGGATCGAAGAAAACGATCTCGAAAGTCATCCAGCAAATATTGGTGCGCGGTTCCGGGGAGTACATCTGACAGCAGAAAGAAACCCTATCTGGAAAAATATGTAACATTTATCCCATTTCCGACAAAGTTGAAAGACCACAGGCCATTTTGAACAAAAGATGCCTAGATTTTAGTCACGAGGTGATGGAAGTCACATGACGGTATTATCTGAATACCAGTATCCCGGAACCGACGTATTGAACAACGCAACCCGATAGTTGTAAATTAATTTTTTTTTATTTGAATATTATATATAAATCCTTGCACTGTGTCTTCTTTACTGCAAAATATTCACATGCAAAATAAAATTTCAATTTTATCCTACAAATTGGGACTTGGCAAATTACTGATTGGGCTTGGGTTAAAAAAGTTGAAAAGGCCCTGGGCTTGGGCCTGCCCAAAGAAATTTTCAACCCCTGGTCTGGTTTTAGAAGTTCACATTCTACAGATACCTGTTTGATACATCTTTTGGATCATATTAAAACACAATCATCAAAGGGACTTTACACTGGTATGATAATGCTTGATCTACAAAAGGCTTTCGACACAGTCGATCATTTTATTTTATGTAATAAATTACAAACTATGGGTGTAAAGTCTACAAAATGGTTTGAATCTTATTTAATGGACAGGAAACAAAAGGTCAGTGTAAATGGTACAGAATCAAATTTTCAAAATATATCCTGTGGCGTACCTCAGAGTAGTATATTAGCCCCTCTATTATTTTTATGCTATATAAATGATATGTCAACTAGTATTAGTTTAGAATGTTAATTATTATTATATGCTGATGATAGCACAATTTTATATTCTCATAGAAATCCTGAAGTTATTTCTACTAGACTTGGACAAGAACTAGAGTCTTGCAGTCGGTGGCTAATTGATAATAAATTGTCACTGCATTTGGGTAAAACAGAATGTATTCTTTTTGGCTCAAAGCTTTCGAAAATTGACACATTTCAAGTTGTCTGCAACAATCATACTATTTCTTCAACAAATAGTGTGAAATATTTAGGCCTTAACATCGACAAATTTCTTTCAGGGGAAATAATAGTTCAAAATATCATTCAAAAAATTAATGCAAGACTAAAGTTTTTATATAGACAAGGTCGATGCCTGTCAGAAAATTCTCGAAAAACACTAGTGTCGGCTCTCATACAATGCCACTTTGATTACGCGTGCTCCTCTTGATATGAATCTATATGTAAAAAAGTACAACATAAATTACAGGTTTTACAAAACAAATGTATTAGGTTTATAAAGAACATGGGTTCCAGAACCAGTATAGATTGTAATGTTTTGGATAGTGTTGGTTTATTAAATGTAGAAAACAGAGTGAAACAACTTCGGCTGAACCATGTTCATAAGATATTTTATAACAAAAGCCCGTCTTACATGAAATATAACTTTACAAAAATTAAGGACTGTCATCAACAGTATACAAGATCTAGCGAGTTTAATTTTTGGGTACCATCTATAAAAGGTCAACAAAAATTTACTTTTTATTATAATGCAATAAAGGATTGGAACTTTTTGCCAAATAGTTTAAAAAGTGTAAAAAATACGAATGCTTTTAAAATTGGTGTTAAGCAATTTTTATCTGACAAATTTCAAACAAATTGAAATATTTGTCTAACTTATAGTTTCAATGATAAAAACCTGCCAAAGTCATGAGTTAAGTAAGATGAGTGCCAAACGGGACCCCATTGGAAATAAGCCATACGGCTTTCATGGGCTATCCTGATTAAATATCAACTTTTTTTGCTCTTACTTTTCAATGATTCATGTAGTATTGGAATTCATGTACATGATTTTTAAATTTTTATCAGTAAATCATAAAAGGTAGACCGTTTTGTATATGGTATGTCTTATGATATTTTAATACTTTGCATTGTTTTACATTGTCTTATAAATTGTATGTTTACTGTATTTGTAATGTTTGCTGTTGATATTTAATCAAATAAATCTATCTATCTATCTATCTATTAAAGATAAACCTTTATTTTTTATTTGTAAAAGTGAATAAAGATTGCATAATCATGATAATTGTTTATGTAAAATATCTAATTATTATTTCAAAAAGACAACTGTTTTTACTATTTACTCATTTGAATACTCAGCTTGTGCACATGTTTGATCTAAGAAAAAAATCAATTAAAATGCAATATATTGTTTTGATAAATTGTTAATCCCCTGAATGAGAGACAAAAGTATATAAAGGGGTTAGAGGAAACCATTGTACTTTTCATCATTTTGCACAGCTATATCATGGTACTTTATACAGCAACTCATGAAATATTTTAAGTAACATAAGAAAACTACCTGTAGACATTTTGGGAATAACTTTTAATCAGGGAGTAGACATTTTGGGATGACCCCAAAATACCATGGTAAGGGGGTCGATTTACCATAGGTAGGGGGTAAAAATAGCATGGGTAGGGGGTTCGATATACAATG
>MJUT01002186.1:26787-39003 GCA_002080005.1 Gigantidas platifrons | reverse complement strand
TTACTACACTGGTTATGAGAATTAAGATATTGTATCTGCCTATGAATGATCCTTTTGATTTATTACAAGATACCAAGTCTTACATTATAGGAAATATCAAAAGAAATCGGGATGTAAACATTTTATTACAAGGCTTCACATCGAAAAAAACGAACCGGAAATGTTTACCGATAACAAAATATACGGAAGATACCGGACCGGAAATAATTTTTTCCGGATTAAAAAAAAAAAAAAAATGAAATCCGCAAAAATCAGAGCAGCGATTCCGTCGAACAAGACATCAATTTGGTGTGGCCTTACTCTATAATTTTTCTTGTAGTTTATTTCTTTACTTTCTAGGTATGACAACAGTGGTCCCAGGAAATCAGTGTTGTTTAAAGTTTTTATATCATCTAGGTATCTACACTTATTGTAAATAAAGATATCAGTAAGTATAAAGATTTTATTTTTATTAAATATGAATGTTTTAATGTGTTCACACTCCTAATCATAATTGTATTTTTCTTTTACAGAAGTAGAACCAGGAGGATCTTGCAGCACTGTAGGAACAACTAGAGAATGTTTAGATAGTAACTCTGAATGTACAACTGAATCTGGTGGTAATACATGTAGATGTACAGCAGGATACTATGACAATGATATGAATGATGATAATGTTGGAGGAGTCTGTACCTTAAGTAAGTTACATTAAAGTAATGTAATACAATCCACAATTTGTAATGAATGGTGTTGTGATCTGTAAATAATAATACCAGATACCATGCAGAAATCACCATTCCTTTCATTATGTAAAGATTGACTGTCATTTATATTGTGAAAGTTAGCATTAAAAGAATGAACCCTAAGGAAATATAAAAAAGAAATCACGGAATTCCTATCTGGAACATTGTAACACATGCTTGACAATGGGTGAATTTAGTTAAAGGGGAAGGAAACCAAAGATATTTAAAACAATAGAGAGGGAGGGGGTTGGTGTTTAACACTACTTTCAAAGATATTTCAGTTATATTGTGGTGGTCAGTTTTATTGGTGGAGGAAACTGGAGTACCCGGAGAAAACAACATACCTGCTGCAAGTCACTGACGAACTTGATCACATGATGTTGTATCCAGTACACCTCGTCATGAAAGGGATATGCAGTGATTGCATATGTAATTGTAAATCCAACTACCATATGATCATGACCGCGACCACCCCTTTAAACAATAGATGTAATAAAAAAGTTTAGGTATTTTTATCTTTTAAAAAACATTAGTTATGGACATGGGATACTGTTCATGCTATCTGTGTTTAAAGTAAGTTTTTAGTATAAATTTGTTAAAATAATTAAGGAAATCAGTGTTGTTTAAAGTTATTATATCATCTAGGTATTTACACTTATTTTAAATAAAGATATCAGTAAGTATAAAGATTTTTATTAAATATGAATGTTTTAATGTGTACACACTCCTAATCATAATTCCATTCATCTGTTACAGAAGTAGGACCAGGAGGATCTTGTAGCACTGTAGGAACAGCCAGAGAATGTTTAGATAGTAACTCTGAATGTACAACTGAATCTAGTGCTAATAAATGTAGATGTACAGCAGGATACTATGACAATGATATGAATGATGATAATGTTGGAGGAACATGTGTCTCAAGTAAGTTATGTTAAAGTAATGATATACAATCCAATGTGCCACATTTTTTTTTAAATGAATTTGTTAAAATAATTAAGGAAATCAGTGTTGTTTAAAGTTATTATATCATCTAGGTATCTACACTTATTGTTAAATAAAGAAATCAGTTTGCATATGGGTATTTATTAAATATGATTATTAAGGCAACACAACCCCAATTCCATTCTTTATTTACAGAAAAACAACTAGGAGGATCTTGTACCAGTCCAGGAGCAGCTACAGAATGTCTAGACAGTAACTCTATATGCACAGCTGAATCTGGTGGTGGTGATAAATGTAGATGTACAGCACTATACTATGACAATGATCTAGATGATAGTAATGTGGGAGGAACCTGTACCCCAAGTAAGTTATATGAATGTAATGTAATACAATTCACACTTTGCAATGAATGGTGTTGTGATATGTAAATAATACCACAGACATACAGGACAATTACTGAATTCCGTTAAGATCATTATATGACAGATCCATGAATTCACATTTGACCTAATCTGTTAAGAAACCCTTGATAATTTATTCTTACCTATATTACACCAAGAAAATTATACTGATTTTAACCGAGTAACTTGGCCATTGTCGTTTTAGATACAGGGACTGTTTATGCTTCAGATGGGTCTGGGTTGACCTTGTTTTTTTTGGTGAAGTTCATTTTGCTCATTGTTTTAATTTTCTATTTTATGGTATTTCCTTTGTATTTCTTTTGTCTTCATTCTGTGTCTTGTCCCTCACGTTTCTTGTGTCAGGATTCTTCATTCTTGTTTGTCTCTTCAGTTTTCTCTGATGTTTATTTGATATAAATGACTGAAAGTATTTGTTACTTTTCCTTCATGGTAACATTTTTTAATATGATTGAGGGAGTGCTACTTTTCTTTTCTACTCCTTTCCAGCTGTTCTTGATTAATTAATATTTACATAACATATGTCTGTTTCCATGATAATCCATTTATTAATTGCATTTTCTACAGAACAAATTAACGTTTCTTTTCAAAATAATCGTGAAACTGTTTAAGGTAAAGGTAAGTGTGGATTTTGAATGGTAGAACGTGTTCAGTTGTTGTATGAAATAATAGATATACAAGGTGTATAACAGGACATGGTACCTACACTTATTGTTAAATAAACAAATCAGTTTGTATATGGATTTTTATGAAATAGAACTGTTTTAATGTGTACACACTCTTTAATCATAATTCCATTCTTCTTTTACAGAAAAAGGACTAGGAGGATCTTGTAGCACTGTAGGAACAGCTAGAGAATGTTCAGACAGTAACTCTATATGTACATTTTATTCTGGTGTTGGTAGTAATAAATGTAGATGTACAACACAATACTATGACAATGATATGATTGATAGTAATGTTGGAGGAACCTGTGTCTTAAGTAAGTTATATTAAAGTAATGTAATACAATCCACAATTTATAATGAATGATGTTGTGATCTGTAAATAATGCAGAACAATTGCTAAATTTAGTTAAGATCATTGTATGGCACATCCATGAATTCGTTTCTGGACTAATATGTGTAGACATTATTGGTATTTTTTTCTGTCCTCTAGATCTATTACACCAAAGAATTTTACTGGTTTTGACCGAGTAACATGGCCGTTGTCTTGTGAGATGCAGGGACTGTTTACACTTCACGTGCACCTGGGTTTACCTTGGTTTTTTTGGTTAAGTTCATTTTGCTCATTGTTTTAATTTTCTATTTTGTGTCATTTCCTTTGTATTTCTTTTGTCTTCATTCTGCGTCTTGTCCGTAATGTTTCTTGTGTCAGGATTGTCAATTCAGTGTCTTTTCCCTCATGGTTTTTCTTGTGTCAGGATTGTCCATTCTTGTTTGTCTCTAGTTTTCTCTGATGTTTATTTGACATAAATGACTGAAAGTACTTGTTAATTTTCCTTTATGGCAATATTTTTAGTATGATTTATAGAGTCCTACTAATTCCTTTTGCTACTTTTTGTCTGTTCTTGGTCAATTTACTTTTTATTACATAACACACGTCCATTTTCATGATAATGCATTTAACAATTGCATTTTCTACAGAACAGATTTTTGTTTACTTTTATAATAATCTTAGAACTGTTGAAGGTAAAGGTAAGTGTAGATTATGAATGGTAGAAAGCGTTTAGTTGTTGTATGACATAATAGTTAAACAAGGTGTATAGCAGGACATGGGATACTGTTGATGTTATCTGTGTTAAAAGTAATTTATTTAGTATAAATTTGTTAAAATATGTAAGGAAATCAGTGTTGTTTAAAGTTATTATGTCATCTAGGTATCTACACTTATTGTTAAATAAAAAAAAATCAGTTAGTATAAAGATTTTTCTTAAATGTACACACAATTTAATTGTTTTTTTTTAAATATAATGCACACACAACCCTAATTCCATTCTTTATTTACAGAAAAACTACAAGGAGGATATTGTACCAATACAGGAACAACTACAGAATGTTTAGACAGTAACTCTGTATGTACAGCTGAATCTGGTGGTGGTAATAAATGTAGATGTACAACTGGATACTACGACGATGATCTGGTTGATAGTAATGTTGGAGGAACCTGTGTCTTAAGTGAGTTATATTAATGTAATGTAATACAACCCACAATTTGTAATGAATGGTGTTGTGATCTGTAAATAATACCACCGACATACAGGACAATTACTGAATTTAGTTAAGATCATTGTATGGAAGATCCATGAATTCATTTTTGACCTAATATGTTTAGAGACTGTTGGTAATTTTTTTCTTTCCTCTATAATCCCAAAGACTTTTACTGGTTGTGACTGAGTAACATGGCCATTGTCTTTTGAGATACATATAGGCCGGGATGGCTAGATGAATTAGGTGGTTGGATAACCTAGCAACTCATACAAGCCTATCACCAATACGGCATGGGTTCGTGCCCGGCTTTGTATATTGCAAAAAAGGTGGACTCGACTCGCAGCTGCAAGTGATAACGTTTACCTGTAGCTTGCCCATGGTCGATGGTTCTGTCCGAGTCCTCCGGCTTCTTCCACCACTAAAACTGGTCGCCATGATATAGCTGAAATATTGCTGAAAGTGGCATTAAACACAATAAAACAAATCATTTTTTGCGATACAGAGACTTTTTACACTTCGCGTGCACCTGGGTTTACCTTGGTTTTTTTTTTTTTTGATGAAGTTTATTTTGCTAATTGTTTTAATTTTCTATTTTATGCTATTTCCTTTGTATTTCTTTTGTCTTCATTTTGCCTCTTGTTTCTTGTATCGGGATTGTTCATTCTTGTTTGCCCCTTTGGTGTTCTCTGGTGTTTATTTGATATAAATGACTGAAAGTACTTGTTACTTTTCCTTCATAAAAACATGTTTTAGTATCATTACGGGAGTTCTACTTTTCCTTTCTGCTACTTTACAGCTGTTCTTGATCAATTAATATGTACATAGCATATATCTGTTTCCATGATAATTCATTTATCAATTGCATTTTTGGCAGAATAGATTTTTTTTCTTTTAAAAATAATCTTGAAACTGTCTAAGGTAAAGGTAAGTGTAGACTATGAATGGTAGAAGGTGTTCGATAATTTGTTTGTAATAATAGTTAAACAATGTGTATAACAGGACATGAGATACGGTTGATGTTATATGTGTTTAAAGTAAGTTATTTAGTATAAATTTGTTAAAATATATAAGAAATCAGTGTTGCTTAAAGTTATTATATCATCTAGGTATCTGCACTTGTTGCTCAATAAAGAAATCAGTTTGTATATGTATCACGGTATTAATCATTTTATGTTATTTGTTTCATTCATTCATTCATTCATCATGACATATGACTGTGACTGACGACTATACTAACAATTTTTATTTCATATCAGTTCTCAATTCCACTTTTTCATTGGTGTAGACATGGTCATGTGTCATGCATTAATCTGCGTTAAAGAAATCTACCAGTCATTAACATGATAATGCCCGTGGGCATTATCATGTTAATGACCGCTCGACGTTTTAGAGTTGCGTCCCCTTTTTAAAACGCAACGGAGATCATGCAGTTGTCAATGTACCAAAATGAGCAAAATTATTTATGAAGTCTTATTTCCTTCAATGAAATAAAAATAATAGTTACTTATGTATAGGGCATTATCGTGATTTATAGACTGCCCTTGGGACAGTAGTATTGACTTCAACACTGATAATGCCCTCGCCTACGGCTCAGGCATTATCAATGTTTCTGTCAATACTACTGTCCCTTGGGAAGTCTATAAATCACGATAATGCCCTATACATAAGTAACTATTATATAAAAATTGCATGCTTGGCACGAAAACTAATCGAGCAAACCCAGGTAGATTTACGCGCCGGGATTGTTATATTTTTTATTAACTGCCAGGTCCTCTGAAAGAGCAGATGTTTAACAGATACCACAATATATTTGCAGGTATTTAATTTTTTGTTTTTGTTATAGTAATAAACGATTCATTTAGATTTAAATTAAATTTTTTTTTTCTTAAGTTTATCATATCAAATTAAGTTCATTAGTTTAATACAGTAAGTCCGTACATCATAAAATTCGTTATGGTCATATTTAGTGTTTTTATATTTCTGTCGTTATTTTTTTCGTTTTGAATGAATTTGTGTTTTCCGAATGTTGTTATAAATGTGTACAGTTGGATATTAAATATATTTGCAGTTGAATGTTGTCTTTATTGCTGACTTAACCTGTTGGTTTGGTTAGTGGTACCGTCACAGACCTCGCCCATGTTTTAAATAGTTATATGGTCAGTTTACCTGTGACACTTAGATATATGAAATATTAGTGACTTGTTTTCGTCAACTAGCATTTGTATGTACATGTAATATTCACATGAATACTTAGTCATGAAGATTAAAAAAAATAAATAGTATATTCACAAATATAATACATCATACAATGTAACACATATACTAACCACTATACAGTTCCAATGGAACATCGTGTCAGTTGTTCTCTAAAGGGTCTTTGGCTTTCTTTCTCCCAAAAACCTTTAAAATATTTTGTTTTTTAATCTTTGACTGTGAGCGTACATGATTAAGGTATTATTTTTTTACAGAAACGTGTTGTGCACACTTAGATTTATATGTACGTTTTTATTAAAGGGGAAAGGGACGTGTATATTTTGAAATATATACATTAGGTTATTTATATTAAAAAAACATGCTTTTTAATTTTAAAATATAGGTTAGCAAGACGGACTCCAGCAAAAAGGGGAGAGAAAGTAGAAAGTTTCAGACACTGCTGTACTATAAATATATTTGTCTATCTGTGTGGTTAGACCAAGCTATTTTATTATTTCATAAATTTTGATTTCCACATAATTATTTTGATGTAAATATTTTGCATGACATTGAAATGATATCCTAATTCAACTTTGTAAAAACATTTTGCTAGAAATAATTTTAAGTAAAACAAATTTTTCGCAATAATAACTCTTGTATTTTTATTTTATTGCTACGTGGATATGATGCGATTGGCAACCCTGTCCTTTCTCTTTTATGTCTTTTGTTTTTCGATGGCAGGATGAAGGCATAAATACATTTATTGATCTGTAGTCTATTACACTAAGCGTATTCTTATGCTTGTCAAAGCAATTACATCTTCTGTACAGTAATAATGATTCTGCCTACATGGACAATTCTACCAATACTGTCAATGAATATGCATATTAATCAGTAGTGACCTATTTGTTCTTAAATGTAAGTATATCTAATTCATGACAGGTGACCATAGAATGATAATAAAGAAAATAGCTAACCCAATAATGAGACATAGAAATGTTCTGAACACAACAGACTACTTTCTGTTGTTAGTTTTTCTGTTGTCCATTACTCTTTATTGTAATTTGTAGTTTATTTCTTTACTTTCTAGGTATGACAACAGTGGTCCCAGACTCAGGTTCATCCAGTATTAAGGGAAGTACACTAGGTAAATACATATGATACCGACTGATGCATGTTATAGTAAGTGATCATTTGACTGATGATATTTTGTATCGGAGTCATTCACTTGATGCTGAAAATATCACTCGGCGTGATCAAAGTGAAAGCCAATTACCGTTGATATTAAATATGATTTTCACCATGTTATCTGTCAACATAATAAATCTCTAATCAAGAACCTTTCGCTTTACGGCTTCTGTTTACCCCTTTGGCAATTTTTCTGCTAGATGGCACCCAAGATGTGTTATAACAAGTAGCATCGTAAACTAATATCAATATAACACTATATATATTTATTTATATACACGTCTGAAAATTAAACCAAACAGTGTTAGAATAAGATCTTTGAGCTGACAAATTTTTGTTCTTCCCTCGACAAGATTTGAACTCACACCATTGATACACTGCAGCACCAATCGCTTAGTCCAGCGCCCTAGACCATTCTGTCACATCCGCTATATAAACATATAGCTTCAATAGTCGAAGTGTTACCTTGTCTCATCAGGAAAATCTAGGGATAGACATAAGACATGTGTCTAATCGTGTGTAGATGGTACAAATATACCTAATATCATAATTTGACAGCAATCTAACTCAGCAATTTTTAATATATTGTATAGGATGATATATATATATTTTTTGATTAGACATTGATAAAGCCCCTTGGTGGGACGAAAATTTTGTCATTCAATGAAGTGTTTAATTCTTTATCACTTTGTTTTGTGTACTTGGTGTTGTTTTACAAACCATTTTAGACGTGTATATATATATATATATACTAATTCTCTGAAATATACAATAGACCAACTTTATAAAATTATGCCGTTGGAATAAATTCGTCACATATACAATAAATCTTTAAAGGATACAAATATTACATCTCATCAATCACATGATTTTTTGGTAATGGATGTTGTTCTATATATGTTTACATTGATGACTTTATAATAAATCCCATTTCCATAAGTATTAATGTAGTGAATCATGATGACATTATCCCGTATGATGTATGTAATGGGTATATCATAATTATAAATGTAGTGAATCATGATGACATTATCCCGTATTATGTATGTAATGGGTATATCATAATTATAAATGTAGTGAATCATGATGACATTATCCCGTATTATGTATGTAATGGGTCTATATCATAAGTACATGATGACATTATCCTCTATTATGTATGTAATGGGTATATATCATAAGTACATGATGACATTATCTCATACTAAAATTTAAAGCTGACGATAAATATTCATGCAAACTGGCATAATAAATATAAATAAAATATCAAATGTTACTATTTTTATTTACTTTTATATTAACTTATAAAAGTTAATTATTAAACTTAAAATCAATATTTTCATAAAATGTTTTTTCTTTATAGCTAAAATGTTACCTTGTTTATTGAATTTGCTGTTAAAGTTTACTTTATTACTAACACTTTACTTTCTACAAACATGACAACAATATATCTATATATGGAGCGGATGTGGTCGAGTGGTCTAGGGCACTGGACGTAAGGCTAAGCGAATGGTGCTGCAGTGTATCAATGGTGTGAGTTCAAATCCTGTCGAGGGAAGAACAAAAATTTGACAGCTCAAAAATTTAATTCTAACACTGTTTGGTTTAATTTTCAGATGTATATATTTATATATAACATAATCTCTTAAATTCAAATCCGGAGCTTTCGACCGGTCAAGCCGGCCTTCTTCAGCGGAACTTTATTATGCGTTAGTAACACCATTTACAATCACAATAAATAACGTCACAATTTACAATTAAATTTTCGGGAACGAGAACGTCACGTTTTTGTATTTATTCCGTGCGGCTTGTAAGTCCGTAATTTTTTTATCCATAAATTTTCTATCGTCTGTCTATATATATCATCGCCACAAATTTTTTCAGAGCAACTATTTCATAATCGTTGATTAAGTGGTTCGCAGAATTAAAATGTAATGTAACAGGATCTGGTTTTTGTGTTCGAATTAAGGAAAGGTTAAGTAAATGACTTTGATAAAGAGTATCACTAGTCTCCCCTACATGAATAAAGCAGTCGCAACTCTTGCAAAATAATGCATATACCACATTCGCTGTCGTACAGTTAATACAATTTTTCACGCCAAATGTTTTCCCTTCATAGTTTCCAAAGAATTGCGTGTTGCGTACATACGGGCAAATATGCAAAAATTGTAAATTGTGACATTATTCATTGTGATTGTAAATGGTGTTACTAATGCATAATACCGGATTTGAATTTAAGAGATTATGTTATTTCCCTCATTATGAGAGATTTTGATATATATAGCCGTGCGATTGATGAATATAATAAAAATTAGAATTAAAACAGAATTCTGGAACTTCAATTGAAGTTCCAGAATTCTGTTATATATATATACAACTCTGAAAAACCGGTCAACGATCAATCTTACAGGGTGTTGGATCGTTACAGTATAACTATACTATACTTTATTTAAATGTGTAGCCCTATTGTGTATTTTTATTATTGTTATTGTACTTTCATTAATTTATATGTAGGATTTCAATTCTTTTATGTATGTAATTTCATATGTGCAATTTCTGGTTCTTTTGTCCCGCACATGGACCGTCAAAAACTTTTTTTGAAATTAAGTGGACATATTAGCTGGAAATATTATTTAAATAGACATCGATAAAGTCCCTCGGTGGGACGCAAATTTTGTCATTCAACGAAGTATTTAATTCTTTATCACTTTGTTTTATGTATTTGGTGTTGTTTTACAAACCATTTTAGACGTTTATATATATATATATGCAAATGTATATACAAAGAAAAAAGTTAAGCACTCCTGATATATTGAATTATAACATGTTACCATGAGTTTCAATTTAAATGCAAATATTGATTTTAAAGGGGCATTAGCTATGATTTTGACCAAAAAAATTATATGCTTTGGAAATTGGTAAATAGCTTTAAAATGATGAAATAAAGGTAAATATTTCACATTAAACAGCTTATCGAACCACTTTCCGCCTTTTGAGAACGAAAATTACGATCGATTACTTATTTGCTTGCAAGCAAATAATTTGACCTCGCTTTTTCCGTATGCAATTGACCTTACTAGTGACAAGGAAAAACAAATAATTTGTATTTTGTCGCTTATTAACTGCCAACTTGCATGGTTCTCTGTCCGTAATTAACACCAACTAAAAGCATATTCACAAAAAATAAGAAATAAGTGCATTGTTGTACTGATTTATTGACGATTCGACAAACTCCATAAACTATGTCGATAATTAATTAGATGGCGTCCATTTCTTGATCGATCTCAAAACACGAGCAGTTGCACATACTTTTTGTATTTTCCCCGATGCACGTACATTTCATAACATTTATAAGTTACAGAAACACGTTTTATTAAGGCATAAATCTTATCTGATAGTTTTTATGGGTAACAAAATTTTACGATTTGGCAGATAATGCCCCTTTAGCAAAAGATGTGTTCCATTGAAAATATGTGATCATCGAGCAGTTGCACATACTTTTTGTATTTTCCCCGATGCACGTACTTTTCATAACATTTATAAGTTACAGAAACATGTTTTATTAAGGCATAAATCTTATCTGATAGTTTTTATGGGTAGCAAAATTTTACGATTTGGCAGATAATGCCCCTTTAGCAAAAGATGTGTTCCATTGAAAATATGTGATCATACAGGTGTGACGGTTAAGTACGATATTGACATATCATGCATGTGAACCATGCCTCCCATGCATTATTCAAAATTCAGTATGTCCACGCTTCAAATTTTGGCACTTAAGTCCGGTGTTTTGAAAAAATGTATTCATTCTCTGTGAACATGGTACAAAGGTGAATATCGGAGGTGTAATGATGGCAAATAATCGGCATGCGGTCAACAAGAATTTCCTTCAAAGCTATTGGACGTCAAATGGACTATCAATATACAATAGTCAACCGGCTTGTGAGAAATCACACCCACATTAACATCATAAAAGACTTGCCAAGATCCGGAAGACCACATGTAACATCGCAGCATGAAGACAGGGCACTGCATCGCTTGGTCAGTCATTCGCAACCAGCCCTTTTCTGAAAAACCAATGGTTACCAAATAATGAGGAACCGTTTGAAATCAGCAGGACTGAAGTCAAGGAGAGTAATTAAACGTCCTATGTTATCAGGTCGACGTCAACCATTAGTTTGGCATGGTGATTAGCGCGATGTTGTTTGAATTTAAGGACCTGGCGTAGGATCCATTGGTCGGACGAGAGCAGTTTCTGCTTCATAAAACCGATGGACAAATGTGATTTTGGAGACAGACCTTACAGTGGAGACTTGGTAATGATATGGGGTGTATCTCTCATGATTGCAAGTTGTATTGGTGACCATACGAAGAAACCGGTGATCAGTACATCAGAGATGTCTTACAACCACTTGTTGTTCACCATTTCGACAACCACCCAATAGCTGCAAGAACCATGTTTATGGATGACAATGCCAGGCCACATCGTTCAATGGCAGTAACTGCCTACCTTCAAAGTGAAGCCGTGACTTCTCTTCCATGGCC
>MJUT01002174.1:25023-54272 GCA_002080005.1 Gigantidas platifrons | reverse complement strand
CCCCCCCCCCCCCCCAACCCTTTTTGAAAAAAAAAATTCCCTTTTTATCCACTGTAATAAATATCAAAATTTTAACAAATTCCAACCAACAGACTCAGAGCTATAAATTCACTAGCTACATAGCAGCTTTTCTCCGTGGTTTTGATCATCGAGATGCTTGAAATCTGCATACAAATATCATATGATCAAAACGTTCAACTGAATTTAAAGAGTTATCTCCCTACAGTGTATGGTACCCCTTAATTTAGGTAATTTGACGTCAGAAAACAAAAAAATTGTCTTTAAATCATAAGAAAATAAAGGCAATCTGACGGAAAATAGTGCTAAAATAAACAAATGATCTTTAAATATTTCTGCTTCTTCTGGTGCAAAAATGATCAAAATCCGTTTAGAAATGACTTCACAATAAATTTTTTTGAAAAATGTGGTTTTATATGAAATATATAGCGTAAAATCGAGTATGACGAATAAATATGTTCCATGACTGTAGTCTGATGTGAAATACATTATGTATATTATGCATAATTTTTTAATATTGTCATATATATATTTCATTTGATGTAAAACCATACTTCACAAACTTGTCATACTGTTACATAATCAGTGTACACAATACATTGTATATGGGCCCTAACCATTTATTGTCCCCGGCTCCGCAAAAAGCGGAGCGGGAGATATGGAAATGCCGGGCGTCCGTCCGTCCGGATATATTGTAAGCGCTCTCAGATTTTTATTTGTTGACCAATTGATTTCAAACTTACACACAAGTATTATATTAAGAATCTCTAGCTTAAGTTCGAAACTGGGCAAAATTCGAAAATCAAAATCTTGTAAAATCATGGTTTTTTTTTTTTTTATAGAAAAAGTACATATTTTGAGAATTACACATTTCTCTAAAACTACAAAAGATAGAAGCTTAATATTACGTATGGGTGGAGATGCCAATGTGAAGTTGAGGATGCAACACCTCTCCCCCTTGGAAAAACAATTCTTGTAAAATCATGTTTTTCTTTATAGAAAAAGTACATATTTTGAGAATTACACATTTCTCTGAAACTACAAAAGATAGGAACTTAATATTTGGTATTGGTGGAGATGTCAATGTGAAGTTGAGGATGCAACATTCCCATTCCCCAGCTCAACCCCACCCCTCTGAGGATTCTGTATAAAAATAATGTGACCGAGATCCCCAACCTAAACCATATATATTTATGATCAGGGTGACTAGGCAAGTTAAATACTTCATAGCTAAGGCCCCGGGGGTCATACCCCACCCCCTACATGAAGTGAACTTTTTAATGGTTGAGATTTCCACTCCTAAACCATATATATTTATGATCAGGTTTACTAGGCAAATTAAATGCCTTTTGGCTTAGTCCCTGGGGGGTCATACCCCACCCCTACCTGAAGTGAGATTTTTAATGGTTGAGATCCCCACCCTATGCCATATATATTTATGATCAGGGTGAATAGACAAATTAAATGCCCCAAGATTTTGACTTGCAACTCGGCTGTTGCATCTCGAATGCTCTCTCGATTTTATAAATATATCACTTGGATAACATTACACTCACATTACACCTCTTTCTATTGCGGCGGGGGACACATGGCTACGTGTTGCAATCTTGTTTCAGTGGCAATCTAAAGTCATTGTCCCGAATATTTTTTCAATGGCAATCAAGTCATTGCCACGAATGTTTTTCCAGTGGCAGTCAAAAGTCATTGCCACGAATGTTTTTTCGGTAGCAGTCAAAAGTCATTGCCACGAATGTTTTTTTTTTTGACAGTCCAAAGTCATTGCCACGAATGTTTTTTCAGTGGCAGTCAAAAATCATTGCCAGGAATGTTTTTTTTGTCCCCCGCATCCGCAAAAAGCGGAGCGGGGAATATGGAAATGCCGGGCATCCGTCCATCCGTCCGTCCGGATATATTGTAAGCGCTCTCAGATTTTTATTAGTTGACCAATTGATTTCAAACTTACACACAAGCATTACATTAAGAATCTCTAGCTTAAGTTCGAAACTGGGCAAAATTCGAAAAAAAAATCTTGTAAAATCATGTTTTTTTTTCTATAGAAAAAGTACATATTTTGAGAATTACACATTTCTCTGAAACTACAAAAGATAGAAGCTTAATATTCGGTATGGGAGGAGATGTCAATGTGAAATTGAGGATGCAACATCCCCCTCTCCCCCCTTGGAAAACAAATTTCTTGTAAAATCATGTTTTTCTTTATAGAAAAAGTACATATTTTGAGAATTACACATTTCTCTGAAACTACAAAAGATAGGAACTTAATATATTTGGTATGAGTGGAGATGCCAATGTGAAGTTGAGGATGCAGCATTCCCCCTCCCCCTCCCCCCCAGCTCAGCCCCACCCCTCTGGGGAATCTGCATAACAAAATGTGACCGAGATCCCCAACCAAAACCATATATATTTATGATCAGGGTGACTAGGCAAATTAAATGGCTTATAGCTCAGGCCATGGGGGTCATACCCCAGCCCCTACCTAAGTGAACTTTTTAATGGTTGAGATCCCCACCCCTAAATAATATATATTTATGATCAGGGTGACTAGGCAAATTAAATGCTTCATAGCTCAAGTCCTGGGGTCATACTCCAGCCCCTACCTAAATGAACTTTTTAATGGTTGAGATCCCCACCCCTAAACCATATATATTTATGATTAGGGTGACTAGGCAAATTAAATGCTTGATAGCTCAGGCCTTGGGGGTCATACCCCACCCCCTACCTGATGTGAACTTTTTATTGTTGAGATCCCCACCCCTAAGCCATATATATTTATGATCAGGGTGAATAGACAAATTAAATGCCCCAAGATTTTGACTTGCAACTCGGCTGTTGCATCTCGGATGCTTTCTCGATTTTATAAATATATCAGATGGATAACATTACACTCACATTACACCTCTTTCTATTGCGGCGGAGGACACATGGCTACGTGTTGCAATCTTGTTATAAATGAGTCTGTGCTTAAATAGTATTTAGTATTATTGTCGTAAAGGGTCCGTTGCCTCCAAGTTCGCGAAGGTCGCGGTGCCACATTTTAACACGTTTTCGATAAATCGTAAAGGTGCCGTTACGAACCTTTTCCATTAAAAATCGAACTTAATGGGCTTTAATGGATTATTAACTGAAGACTGGGTTAGGAGTTGGTGCATTTAGGTTTCTTCTTTTAATAATTGTCAAAATTTGAGAGGTTAAAGGTGGAAAAAAGCAAATATTCATAAAAACATATGTCCGAAATTTCACTTTACTTTGACAGTCATCTCCTTGAAAAGCGAGCGAAACGCATTTTCAGCAGACGTATATGAATGGTATGTGAACGATATTTGTATTTTAGTTGTCAAAATCACAAGATTCAAAATATCTATCTGCACTAACTCCTTAAAGCCAAATACGCTTCAAAAATAGTAAGTAATTTGCAAACATAACTTTCATTAATTACAGTAAATGATGGATTTTATAACGTAACTTGATGAACATTAAACAAAAAAAGCAGAAGTCAAAGACAATGATTTAAAATAATGGAAATCTAAGTGATTCACCCATTTTCATTAGGCTAGCAGTTTTGTTTAAGAAATAACTCTCCCATGTCATGTTTCATGTTCATCTTAACATGGGGAGGCATTATATTTATCGATGTTTTACACCGAGCGATTCTAATAGGGAATTTACAGTAATTTTGTAAATCAATGCGGCCTTATCATGGACGCAAGAATATGGCTGTTCCGATTTCCTCCCCGAATGAAAATTTCACATTCTACGATGAATTACAGAAACAGTAATGACTAAATTAAATGAAAATAATGTTAAAACGTTATACAAACTTTTTCGATTCTAGTAAAAAAAAATATAACTTATATTTTGAATGGAACTTGAAAGTCAATAATAACTAGCGACTGGCACCTCTGCTAGATGTCGCCCCGATCCAACAAAAGAAAAATTCAGAAAAGTTGACAACCATTTACATGGTATTTTCTTCGGGGCTATATAAAGAGACCTGTTTATAAATGCTTCAAATATATGTAAATTGTATAGTAGGGATGATCAAATCAAGCGTATATTACTGTATATATATATATATATATATATGGGCATTAGTTAAAAGGAGAAACACATTTTCTTCATGAAAACCTAATTCGGACAGGTAATTAAATTTAAAAAATATGATTTAGGTCGTACATGAATACACTAAATCAATGTTTATATTTAACAAATTCCACATCATTTTAACATAAATTAAAAGTGATTTCTATCATTTACCCCCATTGACATTTCATTTCCCAAAAGTAAAGCAAGTTGACATCAAAGGGAGATAATTCCACAGGAAAATTACATAATCCAACTTCCGATTTGAGCTTCTTCGATTGCTTACACTACAAACTGAGAGCCACCTTTATTTGTAATTAGTCTTAAATGATTTGATTTGATTTTTGGTGTTTAAACGCCACTTTCAGCAATATTTCAGCTATATCATGGCAACCAGTTTTAGTGGTGGGAGAAGCCGGGGTACCCAGAGAGAACCACCGACCATGGGCAAGCAACGGGTAAACTGTATCACTTGCGGCTGCAAGATGAGTGCACCCTTTTTATAATTTCAGGGATTTTTCAGCCATCTCTCTAGGGCCGAATTTCAGCCCTATTCACAATGACAATTATCCTGTTTTTATTCCCAATTTGCTGTTATGAATTCCCAAATCGATATCTTGGACGTGTTTATTAAAGTCTATCGTATCCGTTAAGTATTTTGAAAGTGATTTTCTTGGAACGTAATCCATTGCGGTTGATAGAAACTTTAATTTCGTTCATTAGAGCTTATGTTTATATGTGCCCGACTTAAAATAAAACTATTTGTATTTGTTGTTCGTAAACAAACAACATTGGCGCCATTTTGGAAAGGGGGCGCAATGCGGTACAGTGCTACCGGAAATGTTGACCGAACTTTTTGTCCGAAGCTAGTTCAACAAAACGAATTTTTTATTTTCTTTTTAATTTCTGTGACATAAAATCATAATTCTCATATATGCGAAGAATGGCCAGGGGTGTGGACATATTGAAATGTTCTACTTATCCCCGGGCAAGTTATCTGAAAAAAGTTACTTGTCCGGACAAAATCCTACTTGTCCTGTTTTTTGTAAAAAACTTACAAACACAGTTAGTCTATTACATCATTGCGTAAAATTTGAAATATAGTTTTAATAAAGTTAGCACAAACATCCCTGTCTAAGTGATCACTGCCCAAATGAAGACCATTTTAAATTTGGATTTCAGATAGGAATATGCAGTCAGAGAATAGCCGGTTGTTTTTAGATAAACAATAAGCTGTGTTGAAAAAAATTATCATATCAATGAAGTTCATTTTGATTAACCTTGACAATGGATTTATCAATCAAAGCAGTCATGTACTAGTACTTAGTTTTAGTGGTATCTTCACACTTTGCAGATGACTGGTGGGAAGATAAATCCATTCTGTCCACGATTTTGCCAATAAAGATTAATGATTTCTTGTCAGCAAAATCAGAGTATATTCTGCAGATATTTCAATATGAGACACTATTAGAATCCAGCAGTAAACACGAGAAATCAGTTAGCCACTTGGGTGTTTTTCCTCACATTATGTGCCCTTTTCCGCTACGCAGTCATGTTAAGATTGTCCATGAATTGAAAATCCACAAAAAAACGTGTTTTGGTTCAATACACGCGAAAATGCATTAATTTTACTCATTTGAGCCATAAACCAATACAATTACGTGTGATCTACTCAAAATGAAAAAAAATATATTAGGAATCAATCACAGAGGTCACGTGATCACATTAAAGAGAAAGTAGCAACGTGACCACTAAAACCGAACAACGGCATAGCGATGTTCAATACAAGTAATGAAGGAACCGGCGGATTGGGGATATCCTATTCTTCAAGAAAAATGCGTGGCAAAGTGTTGAATTTCACTTAATTAAATGTGTGAATAGATTGAAAGGCCAAATATGCAAGAACTTGTGACCCCCTTTTTCCGAGTTCTATGGGATTTTTCTTGCTACGTTCAATCCATGTATTCTTTGCCATATGAAAATATCGTATTTAATGATAAAGTCTGTTGACTGTTAAAATGTTTCCAAGATCAGTCTTCGGGATGCAGTTGTTCTATTGCATTTAAAAAATAATAATAAACAGATCCCAAAAAACTATTATTTTAAAACACTTAAAGGACGTAGGGTTTTTGTAATATCGATTGCGGACGTGTAAATATTCCGGATAAGTTAGGTCACAGTAAACGTCATGTAATACAATCGTCGTTTTCATTTTCATTTAATAATCAGCGTAGTAACAATTTTCCTTAATGCATGTTTTATAGATGTGCTTTAAAACTTCCTTTTTCACAAATTAATTTGTATTGTTTATCTGCTGAAATATCTAAACAACAACGTTACCGTAGCATTTTACATGTGTAGACCCTCTCTACTGCTTTTTGGATAATAGCAATAGAAGCAGGACCGTCTTAACACCATCACGGACCCCCGGGCAAAGCAGTGCACTGGGGCCCATACCTACACAACCACTCATAGGAACTTGTAAAACTGTAAATGTATATAAAATTAAACATATATATATATATTGTATTGGTATTTCCAACAAAGTCAGTGTTTAAACATTAGAAAAACATACATAGATAAGCATGAGGCCCCTATGCTTGTAGGCTCCCGGGCAACTGCCCAGCGCGTGGCCATACGTTAAGACGGCACTTAATACACTCCTCTCCTACATCCCTCCAATGTGAATGTTAAAGATTTACAGACCACGCTGGACGCAATGTGATGATAATACCGTACATGACCCTTTGGGTTTGGTCATGGCGAGGTAAGTGTTGATCCATGTGCTTTTGGTATAGACATGCACTATATATGCACGCGCTACAAAATAGTCCCAAAACTTGATAACGTAAAATAGTTAAAGCATTTGGTTTTGCAGTTTCTAAGAAAAAGATTAAATATTAATATGAAAAGTTATGGATAGCAGACGACGGACACTAAATGATAATACTTCACTTGGTCGTTTTGGCCAGTTGAGCTTACAAACATGCTTAATTTCAAATAGGTAAACATCATAAAAATATTCAAAAACCAGAAGAAATAAGGTTTGGTAAATAAGAAAGAGTAATGAAGTGAGTGATTGTTGTTTAACGCCAAACGAGCAATATGAAGAACTTGCTATTTCCAAGAACTCTGGTAAAACTTACAAAAATACTAATTTTGACAAAGGAGACATTTTGGCAAATTACAAGTCATTCATGTTATCACTGAATATTCCGATAAATGAAGAAAATTGTGAATTATCTACTTTATATTGGATATCAAAATTTCAGAAGAATCAATATTTAGACAGGTCGGGTCAAACCAAGGACTATAACATTGGTATATGTTGCTTCTCCGCTAAGCACGCAGCATTACAGATAAAGAGCAACGATTGGTTGGCTCGGAATCAGAATAATGTGTCCGAATGGAGTGACATTTCTACCCGCGGACTGTTGTTTCAGTGAGCTAGCACTATACAAATCCTACTCAGCGTGTTGGTCTAGAACAAAGCGGATCTCATCATCATCTCATTGATAATTAACTTGTTCTCGCCATAATATTACTGAAAAATTGCTGCATTGGCATTAAACAACAATCACTCACTCACTCAATCAATCAAAAGTGGATGCTGAAAGAAGAGGATAATTTTAATTCTCGAAAATTTCATCTATAGCCAAATAGTTGACTTTTTTACCTTTTACACTTTCATTTCCTCTTTAAAGTAAGTTATTCACAACGCATTTTACCTAAAAAAAATGGTGGCAACGTTACAAGTTTATAGTATTGGGTCACGAATTAACTTATTTTGTCAAGCACAAAACGAAAGGTAAAACGTGCTACACATAAAATGAAGTCATCAAAATGTTGGAGTTCCTTATCGATAACATTATATTTGTCGAGTTCGAATGCCACTTTTTTCAACAAATCATAGCTAGGCATCACTATGGGAACAAACTATGCCCCTCTCCTCTCCAACTTTTTCTATACTCCTATGAGTCTGAGTTTATACAAAAACCTATCAAAGACAAAAAAAGGTACAGAGACTTAAACCTTTAATCTCACTCCCAGGTGTATTGATGATGTTCTGCCAATTAATAATACATGGACTAACTTTGCTAACTGGTTTCCATTAATAGAGATTTCTCGATAGCTGACGAAAGAACGTACATTGTATCTTCCCGTAACATAACCAAACAATGTTAATTTACGTAAAGATCTTTTGAGGGAAACCTTATTGCAACATTTGTCTTCAATTGTTCATTGAGTGTAAGTGATTAGAAAAGTATTTTTTTCATTTCGGTGTTTAAAACAGTTAAAAATTAATATCACTGGCCAAATAATGGTTTCACAGTGACATTAAAGTTTGCATACAAAATGCATATTTTCCTCAAACGATATTTATAGATATACATGTACTTCAAGGAAGGGTGCTTTTCAAATCTATTTATATATTTTTTTATATTTCTGATTTACATTTTCGCATAAATAAATATTTTTTTCCCAGACTTGGAATAAAAAAAATAATCTGACTAAAGAAAATCAAGCAGTATAATACCTATGTAAAACTGGATATTGAATGGAACATTTCCGATTTCATATATAAAGAAAAATAAATGTTTCCATTCTCCCAAAACTTGCCTGTCCCATGGTAAAATATTAGCCCCTTTTAGGCTTATTTGTACGTTTTCGGTGACGGTCGCCCGACCTTTGCCCGATCGTCGTGCAAAAATCTTGCGATTTTCGCTTTCTATTGTTTTTATTAAATAAGAGAAATGTCTTAGAAAAATCGACTGTATACTAGTTTAACCCCGTCACTTTTTATTGAAGTACCTGAACTAAGCCAGGAGGGGTCATTTATATGTGTGTTAGGGATATCGAATTTACATATTGCTACGATTTTTCTATTGAATGCTGGAACTGTTCCGACAGGGTGATATATATATTTTTTTCCATTTTATTATAGGTTATGGAAAAAAAAACAGTTGAGTTGCAATTATCAAAAAAATATGGTTGTGATCCGTCTTCCGTAATTAAAATCGTCAAAATGAAATACAACCGAATTGATAACAAATGGTGACTTGTTTCAACCTCATTTAAAATATACATTGAAATTCTTTCATGCTTGTATGTCACGTTCACGATTTTTTTATTACATCACGTTCACGATCTTTTATTACATCACGTTCACAATCTTTTATTACAACAATATTTCACTCAAGTGTACATTTTTTTCCTGTTCTAGTTAAAGGCCTTTATCAAACAGAATCATACAGTTTACATGTAATGCAGTTTGAACGCATTTAAACGCACAGATGGTGCTAAGTGATGACAATAGCTAATTTTTGTTTTAATACTTGAAAACAATTATTTGTGAAACAATTTATTGTACTATTTCCATAAAAAACTACAGAAAATATTTATATTAGTGACATAAGTTTGATGAAAATCCAAAAAATATTTTAACAAGCAATCTTCAATCAGTACTTGATACATTTTATTTATATTGTGACACTTGGAAAATGAAAGTAAATGTTGATAAAACAAAGATAGTAGTATTTTCTAAAGAACGACTATCAAGAAATCTGATTTTTAATTATAATGGGACTAATATTGAAATAGTTAAAGATTTCAATTATTTGGGAATTTATTTTTCTCGGACTGGAAGTTTTAAAGTTTGTAAAAATCATCTTTCTGAAAAGCTATTAAAGCTATGTATGAAGTAATAAAAAAGGGGAGGAAACATAATCTTTCTATCAGCTGTCAACTTGATCTTTTTGATAAATTAGTAAAACCCATATTATTGTACGACTGTGAGATCTGGGGGTCCGGCAATAATGACATTTTGGAAAAGGTACATTTGAAATTTTGCAAAATTATTCTTCACTTAAAATCTACAACTCCAAACTGTATGATATATGGGGTGCTTGGTCGTTATCCTTTAGATATAGAAATTAAACTTAGAAATATCTTATAATGGTCGAAATGGACTACCGGGAAGGATATTAAACTATCTATTATTTCTTACAAGTTATTATATTTATCACAAAATAATAATTGTCAGTTTTCATGGCTAAATTATGTAGAGAGTATATTAAATGAATGTGGCCTTTCATATGTATGGTTGAACCAGTATTTCATAAGTGAACAATGGCTTAAAAACTCCGTTAAAACTTGTCTCCAAGATCAGTTTTACCAAACCTGGCATGCAAATATTGATACCGGATCGAAAACTTTAAATTATCGCCTTTTTAAAAATAAATTTGAATTTGAAAATTATCTCAATATCCTCGGCGATAGGGACATATTTACGTTTTGTCGCTTTAGGCTGAATAACCATAAACTACCTGTTGAATACGGAAGATGGAAAAACATACCTAGGGAACTCAGAATTTGTAATTTATGCAACATAGCAGATCTTGGAGATGAGTTCCATTATTTATTAAAATGTAATTATTTAAGTGAAAAAAGAAAAACTTGTTTAGATAAAAAAATACTTTAAAAATAATAATATTCTGAAATTTGGTACTTTAATGAGTCTGACAAAAAAAATCGAAAATAAAAAAAGTTTGCACCTTTATAAGATATATCATTGAAAATGTCTGCCATCCTGGCTGAAAAATGTAACTCTCTCTCTCTCTCTCTCTCTCTCATTTTGTAAATATTGTATATAACTGTTTTCTTATTATGTACATTTTTGTATTGTATTGTATCTTATTGTGTATTATGTATGTATTTAATTTGTTATCTGTATACCATTGTGTTAACAAAGGATACCAGAAATAAAGATATATAATAAAGAAAATGTGTTTTTAAAGGAATAAATAGGGTAATTTTTAGCAGTTGACATATTTCTGTCACAATAGTGTAATTGCAATGAGATGTTTGTAGGATACTTTTTTGTATACTAAAATAAGGTTTAGTATATTACAAAAATAAATCAAATTTCAAATTGAAGCAGGGCATCATAGAAAGATACAAAGAGAGGGAAGGGTCTGTATTACTAATATTGATTAGGAGTATCATTTCTTATAAATTATTCATTTTCAAATAGATATATAAACACCATTTTGATAAAGTAAAACACAAACTTTACCATTATTGATAAACTAAAAAATCCTTTAAATCCAATTAACATCCTTTATAATTAATGCACCTCATTTTCTAGAATTGAGGACACTGTATACTTATAAAAATTAAAAAATTTTGTATGTCTTTTGCATTGTATGTATGTTCAAGTGGTTATGTCGCAATGTGTATAAATATTCACCATTCACTAGCAACCTAACTATAGAAAAATAAGAAAATAAAACAACTCATTTGTCTCGATTATTTTAAGAATCCAAATTAAATTGGATAAACAAGAGTAAAACTGAGGCCCCCAAAGCATGTGTTGTTGGCTAACTTAGATTTGGATTTCAGATCCACAAAAAAGAACAAAGCAAAAAAAAAAATGAGTGTATTCAATTCAAAACCATATTAAAACCAGATATTGTGTAAAGAACCACTCAATGCACATTCCAGCCAAATTTGCTGACAAATGCTTCAACTGTTTCAGATAGGAATAATTGTGAAATGTTTTTCCTTTAGGGTCCTATGTTAAATTTGTCCTCATGATCAACTATTATTGTTGACCAGGCTTTTGCCAAATTATGTATAGGTTCAAAATCAGTTGTTATTGATTTTAAAATTGATACTGGTTCACAAGCTAATATTTTACCAGAGTCTGAGAAAGTGTACGATAAATTAGGGTTACTTGGTGTACTTCAAATACCAAAACGCAAGCTTTCAGCATATAATGGTCGTCTATTGCACACACTTGGCGTCTGTCATCTGTCATGTGAATGTAAGCAAACCCCAAAGTCACAAGATATTGAGTTTTATGATGTCGATGCTAAGAGTCCCCCTATTTTAGGATTACAGTCTTGTCTCAACCTTGAATTGATCAAATTGGTGTACTCAGTTAACACCATAGTCCCAGGCATCAGTGATGTCAAGCTCCCTGTTACCAAACAGGATGCCTCACTTGATCATTGTCATAAAGCTGGTTCATACCCGTTGGACAAGTCTTCAGTCTTGAAGGAATACCCAGATATATTTAAGGGTATAGGTTTGTTTTCAGGTGAATGTAAAATTCACATCGACCCTGATGTCATGCCAATTGTTCACCCCCCTCTTCGTGTCCCCTTTGTCCTACGTGAGAAACTCAGGTCAGAGTTAGACCGCATGGAGCAATCTGATGTTATCACTAAAGTGTCTACCCCTACACAGTGGGTCAACTCCCTTGTTGTTGTAGAGAAGCCCCAGTCGGGCAAGCTACGTATATGTCTAGACCCGCAAGACCTAAATAGGGCAATTTTAAGCCTTCATTATCCAATGCGTACATTGGACGATATCTTGCCCCACTTGTCAGGAGCCAAGTATTTTACAAAATTTGATGCAAGGTCAGGTTACTGGACAATTACGTTGTCCGAGGAATCATCATACCTCACCACATTCAATACCCCGCTTGGTAGGTATAGGTTCTGTCGTCTTCCGTTCGGTTTGAAATCATCCCAAGATGAATTTCAACGCAAGATTGATGAGTCGTTTGAAGGTCTTGATGGTGTTGTAGCCATAGTTGATGATATTTTGGTATTCGGTCATACCCGTGAAGAACATGACAAAAACTTGAGATCCGCTCTTGTTAGGTCAAAGGAAAAGGGTATCAAGTTAAATGAAGCAAACGTGAGGTAGGTCTGACAGAGGTCCCATATTTCAGTCACATTATTTCAGCCGAAAGTCTTAAACCCGACCCCTCTAAGGTCCGTGCTGTCAAGGACATGCAGCCCCCACAAAATAAGGCTGAACTTGAAACCAATCTTGGTATGGTTAATTATCTGTCTAAGTTTGCCCAAAACTTATCAGAAATTACTAGTCCATTAAGGAAGCTACTAGCTAAGGATGTGCGTTTTGCTTGGAATCAACCCCCAGAACAAAGTTTTCAAAAGGTCAAGGATATCATAACTCAGTTCCCAGGACCCTTCTTGTCATATTATGAAAACAAGAAAGAGTTGACATTACAGGTTGATGCTTCAAATTTTGGATTAGGTGCCACACTCCTACAAGACAGTAAACCGATAGCATTTGCATCCAAATCGCTTACACCTACTGAGGTTAATTATGCTCAAATAGAGAAAGAAATGTTTGCCATTTTATTTGGCTGCAAACACTTTCACCAGTATATCTATGGTCACACTGTGAGTGTAGAAAGTGACCATAAGCCCCTCATTAGTATAATGAAAAAACCCATCCATGCTGCCCCTCCTAGACTACAGCGCATGTTACTGCAGCTCCAAAGGTACAACATAGTTTTGCACCATTTACCCGATAAAAGTATACCTGTTGCAGACACATTGTCTCGCAAGTTTTTACCCGATACCCACCCAAAGCTTGCAGAGGGCATGGATTTCCATGTACATACAGTCCTAGCTTCCTTGTCTGTTAGCGACCAAAAACTTAATGATATCAGATATGTTACTGATAATGACCCCCAACTTTTAACATTACAAAATGTGATTTTATCAGGTTGGCCCGAGTCACGGAAAGACTTAAAGAGTGCCCCCTTTCAATAATAGATTATTGGAATCACCGTGATGAGCTAACAATTACTCATGGTTTAATCCTTAAAGGGAGTAAAATAGTTACATTTTGTATTCCGAAGGATCTTAGGTCAGAAATGCTGTTACGCATTCATTCAGGTCACATGGGCATTGAGAAATGCTTAACTAGAGCCAGAGACATTATGTTTTGGCACAAAATGTCCACAGACATTACAAGTATGGTTTTGTTTTGCCCCATATACCTGGAGTTTCGCAACTCTAACCAGAAGGAACTATTAGTTAGCCATAAAATTCCTGATTATCCATAGCAAAATGTTGCCACAGATTTATTTAGTCTAAGAGGTCAAGACTGCATAGTTGTAGTGGATTATTTTAGTCGTTATTTTGAGTTTGAGAGACTTCACAATACGAACAGTACTACTGTTATTGAAAAGTTAAAAGGTATCTTTTCCCGTTTCGGAATTTCAGGAAAAATAGTTTCAGACAATGGCCCCCAGTATGCGTCTCATGAATTTGACACATTTGCCAAACAGTGGGATTTTGACCACGTTATTTCCATCCCAAGGTATCCCCAGTCGAATGGTCATACCGAAAAACTGTGCAAATTATTAAGCGTATCTTGAAAAAGGCTCAATCAAGTGGTAAAGACCCCTACATTAGTGTCTTAGAATATCACACTACCCTATTATCCTGTGGTCATTCCCCAGCACAGCTCCTGATAAGCAGAAGACTGAGATCAGTTTTGCCCTGTTTACAGAGTCAACTTATACCAAACACTCCTGATGTGGTAAAAATAAACAACTACCTGAAACTTCATTATACACTACAAAGGAAATAGTATGATACAGGTACAAAGCAGTTAAAACCATTGAATCACAATGAAACACTTAGAATACGAGATCGCATAAATAAAACTTGGAAACCTGCAGTATACGTTAAAAAGCATGATCAAAGATCATATCTGGTACACACTGAAGATGGTGCTGAATATAGGACTAATTGTCGTCATTTATTAAAAACTAATGAAAAAAGCTTCAACCAGAATCAGTTTGACTCCTTCCCAAATGTTTTGGACCAACAAAACTTTGATGAATTAAATTCATTCCCTGAACTTAGTATTTCTGAAAGTCCTATTCAGTCAAAACGTCCCAATAAAGTATCAAATGATGGTCCTTATATTATTCGCTCTGGTCATGTTGTGAGTCCAAAGACTGTTGCTTCTATGTAAATGTGTTCAGAATCATGTTTATTTTGTTTCAAAAACATTCATTAGTTAGATGGATAAATTTATAACATTGGCATTATATTTGTTGAAAGAGAAGTGATGAGAACATTATGTACAACAAGTTAGCAGTGACTGTCGAATAACCTGTTGAATTATATTATGAACAAATATTTACACTACTAGTCAAATATGACCATCAAATTAATTGGTTTTATTTCATATGGACATTTAATTTGTTTATCAGTCCATATATTAATAGAACGGAGATGTAACATAATGTGATTGCTATGCAATCATTTACCCGTAATAGTTGTCTCCCATAATTGTTTGCATAAATACTGTCTGGGTGCCTGTGCAAACCCACTTGTGCTTTACTAATACATGTTGAGAACACATGCTTGTTTGTCTTCCTGAGACGCCCAAATGCCAAACTGACAATTGCAAACACCAAACGTTACAGATCACAGCACAGTACTATTTCAAAAGAACAAAAATCACTGGTATGCAAGACTCCAATAGTCAAGGTAGACAGAAATAAAAATGTGACATTGAATAGATGTCTTTAAGGTATTTATTGATAAAAAAAGACAATAACATCAATATTAATGCTATTAGAACATAAAGTAATTTCCCCAAAATTCCTCTTTTGTCGACGAAAAATTTACAAACAAGACAAAAAATGCCATTTCTCAAAATACCCTAAATTAACAAATCTGGACGCGAACCCACGCGCGCCGTATTGGTGATAGGCTTTTATGAGCTGTTAGATCCAACTACCTAACCCATTGACCCACCCGGGCCCCCAGCATCTATTTGAATTATAATAATTATTGAGGTAATTACACATCATTGGCTATTTATATTTCAAAGATAAAAAAAAATTATTGAAAATTGTGAAAAAAAAATGTATTGTTCTTTTTACATTTTAGTTTATTTTTCATAAAAAAAAACGTATGAGGGTACCCCTATTTAAAGCCTATTGAAAATATGCCCAATTTTTATCATATTCTGAATGTTAAATGCTCACAAAATCGTAAAATAAATCAGTAACCAGCTTGTGTCAATGTCACCAGCCAATCGTAGCTACTCGGCCATTCTCGCTACCCTACAAATAATTTATAAGGTAGCGAGAATGGCCGAATAGTTACAATTGTGTCACTAGCGTACCTTGTAAACTACGTCACCGGAAGACGACAACTTACAAAAGTCATAGTCGATAGATGGTTGTCTTAAGTAGTTTCTCCGGAAAAAATATACAAATGTATTTCAAGAAACAATTCGATAATTTTTATGTTTGAATGCACCACGGTCCTGTATGTTGGTTGTAAATGGAGCAGGCGGTGGCGCACCAACATGTATTTGTTCAAGGTGGTGTTGCGAAGTTAATGGAGCAGCCGTAATTTAAGCAGTTAGTGGAGGATCGCACCGTTCAAGAAAATATTAGTTTTTAAACATAGTTAAGACAAATATTCTATTATTATGCCAAGAAAACATTATTGATTTCTATTTCTATTACTTTAATTGCTGGTTTACGCGATTAGATAGTTAAAAAGACTGGAAAATACCGATATGACTTCGCGCATGTCCTAAGCATAATTGTGCTTATTAGACAAAAGCGAAAGCAGCACGCCATATTAGAATTACCAATTTCGTTCGGGTTTAGAAAGCACAAACGTCACGACCATGATAATGACGTGTTCCCAGCAGAGTTGATCAAGTATTGTGTCAAGTACATTTTTGTAGGATGATGTTTGTTGATATTGCTGACACGACAGTTCCTAATTTGATTTATGTTTTAAAATATGAAATGTTAACTAGCTAATGGTGTTGATGAATTTTATTTACTTTTGTCATCTTTACAGGAATTATCGTTTAAATGTTGGGAGAAAGTGGTGATAACTCCTGCTGAAAGTTGACAAGTCCTGCTCAGCTCACGCGAACTTTAATATTTTTGCGAGTTTTGCTTATGGAGTCAGCTGGTAGATATAGTGGGAGGGAAGGATGATAATCTTTAATACATCATAATCTACTGTATTTTTGTGATCACATTTTTTATCTATCTAACAGATTTATTTTGAAACCCTGTAATACAAACGTTGATATCTAATTTAGTGCCTATAACACATTTCTGGAATAACAAGCAGTCCTCACGATGAGCACAGGTCCTCCAGCCCAAGACCAGTAAAACATAACACGTTTCTGGAATAACAAGCAGTCCTCACGATGAGCACCGGTCCTCCGGCACAAGACCAGTAAAACATAACACGTTTCTGGAATAACAAGCAGTCCTCACGATGAGCACCGGTCCTCCGGCACCAGACCAGTAAAACATAACACGTTTCTGGAATAACAAGCAGTCCTCACGATGAGCACCGGTCCTCCAGCCCAAGACCAGTAAAACTTTGTTCCTCCGGCCCAAGACCAGTAAAACTTTGTTCAGACCAATAAATTTTTCAGTTTTTGCTTTGAACTATATAAAAATAAATCAAAGAATTTGATTCGGATCAGTAATGGGAAATTTTCATTTCGAAGACTGAAACAGGATAGCCAAAATCGAATCATTCTTAAACTTTTTACACAAACTTGAATACATCGCTGGACATGTATAATCATAGTGACACTGTATTAGATCACTACACACAGTTTTTTCTAGAATTTTCTGAAAGACATTTTCCATGTCTGTAGACACAAATTTTAATAACAGATTATAATGTTTTATATAGATTAGAGTTGTCTCTCTTTGATTCTCCATGTCGCAGTGTAAAATTTATAAGCACATTTTTGTCTTGTCTTTAAATATTTGATATTTCCTAATCAAACAATTATATTTGTGTTTCTTTATTATTTTATTGCAATTATATTTGATTGACATTGGTTTATATAAAGTTGTCTGTCTTGTCTACACAATCGATGTACCGGGATTCGTTTAGTTTTGTTTTTTTTATAATAATAATAATAATAATAATCTTTATTGCATATACAACCCTTTTGGGTATTAGCAATACAAACATAAACTACATTAAACAGACAAAGTATATATACATGTATAAACAAATACAACTACCACCGTTTGATAAAAACAATATTATGTTTTATATGTTCTGATCAACGTGAACCTCATATTCACGCTTCTGATCGTTTTATAAAGTTACAAACACTGGACAAAATTTCTTTATCAGGATTAAGAATAATTTTTAACTTTTCAAGGGAATCTAGTTGATTAAAGTAAGGATAATTTGTTTTCATAAAATCAACAAAGGCAGGTCTAATATTATCAATAACTTTACAATCAAAGAAAAGGTGGAATTCGTCATCCAATGTTTTACAAAATTTACAATGTCTTTGATTTCGTGGAATATGTTTTCAACGGCCTAGTTCTATTTCTAAGTTATGATCACTTCAACGAAATTTTGTCAACAGCTGACGATTTTTGAAATTGCTTTCCCTTTTTAAATATTCTTCTAGTGTTAATATCAGATTTTAGTTTACTGTATAAGAAAAGTTTTGAAGAGTCATTAATCAAAGAAAGTGTTACTCTTAATTGTATTTCATAATGTTCATAAAAACAATTTTAAATATGTTTTTAATAGAGATTTTAGCAATTTTAAATGGCCTACTGAAAACTTCAAAATCACTTTTATCTATTTCAAATTCGGCAAATATTTCTTTTACAAAGGTGTACCATGTGAATATGCCATTATCATGCATAGATTTATTTAGATCGAATGCCTCTTTTATCAGAGGATTTATTTTATCAGAATGAATGTGTGAGTAATACATCATAACTTATGTCTTTATAAAAGAATCTAAAGGGAATCGTCCCAGCTCAGTCTTTGTTGCCAAATTACAAGCAATTTTTCTAATACCTAAAATGGTTTTACAATATCTGTGATGAATCTTTTCCAAACAAAATTTGTCCCCTAATGATAATGTATCACAGATGGTATATGTGACCTAGATCTATTAACAGATTTATATATTGATAAATAATTTTCCATCAATCAGACTTCACTATTATAAAGCAAAATAGGTCTAATTAAAGGTTGACTTTTATAAAAGAATTCTGAAAAAGGAGATGTATTCCTCTGAAAGACCATGATTTTTTTTTATATTTACTGTTAGTTGCCATTTAAAGCAATAGTTATCTAGTTTATTGAGAGCTGTTTGTAGACCTTTTTGTGACTGAAAAAAATTACCAAATCTACTGCAAAACTAAGACTATGATTGAAATATCTTGGAGATTGTGGGCGTGCACTATCAATGGGATTATTTGGTATTATTTATCCAAAACAAAATACCAGACTCCCTAAAATTAATTTATTATTATTAAATTACAGATTTATGTAATTAAATACTATACCTCTTCAACTAAATAAATCAGGCGGTTTGGTCTTACGATCCATGGTTTTGTGTGGTGATCATTTGTGTAAATTCGTTGTTAACAAGCCACTTTCAGTTTCGTTTGTATCCCCCTTTTGTGTTCGGACCATTCAAGCCATACTCATTCAAGAAGAAATAAAGCATTGATGTGGCCGCCGACACACAGCACACCCGCGTATATTGTTCTCTATGATTCTATGATAATCTCCGTAAACATGTAATGACCATTTTAACTTGGTTTTCCATGACGCATAAACTTCCTGCTTCACATAGGATACCCAACACACGAGTCGATCATGCATGAGACTGCCGAGTTATATTTTATTATGTCCCCTGGCTTATAAATACGCTAAGTCTCCTTTGCTCAATAGATGATAACTTTATCTTGATAATGATTTTATTGTCAATACCTATACAATTGATATTGGAAACAAGTTGTTACAACTTACTAGTCTCTCTCTATACAAATACGTTAATAACATAAATAAAACAAATCACATGACAGTAAATGTACAGGTTATATCAATTATAATTAATACACTAAGCCAACTTATGTCAAACAAAGTGTACATATTAAATGTTCTTTTATTGTTAACAGAAGAAAATAGAGGGGGGAAAGGAGGGGGGATAAATAATAAATTGTGTTGAGATAATATCACTGTTGGGGATAATTAATTATTAAATCTACAAATTTGTCTAATGAATTGATGCCCCGATTCTTTAGTAATTTCGTTGCACCCAATATTCCATAGAAATGGAATAATGTTATTGTTACTCGATCTTTAATTTTATGTGTATTTTTTGTAGATCGTTGTTTATACTTTTTCTTTTAGCCATTGTTTTGTCTGTTATTCTTCGAAATACCGATTCTGATTACACCTTTGGTATCTTAAAGCTCTTCTTATTAAAACAGAGAAGTTCTATCATGTTGATGAAGTGGACAGTCAAGAAAAAATGAATAACATCCTCAAATAAATGACCACTACACAACGTGGATCATTTTTCAAATTTACTCTATATAAATCAGCATTTATAGGCCACTGCATCTATGTCTTAGCTTAGTATTATTATGTTAGTTTTCCTATTGCCAATACTGTAAAAAGGAAGCCACCGTTCGTGGACAGGCTGAATGCTTTTTCTTAATTTGGAAAAAGTGGATAGAGATTTTAGACTATCATGCAAATAATTCCACAACTTTATAGTGGAAGGAAAGAACGATTTTGAGCTAGCTTGCAGACGACACCTCTGAGTGCGAAAGTCGTCATTATTACGGAGATTATATGTTACTGTTTCTCCAATAGCAGTTGGCAAACAGTCAGATAGATGATAACGCAGCTTTCAAGCGACATATTAATCAGCCTAAACACACAGGGTTGGTTTTGGAGCTATATATAATCATTTCAAAACGTTGAATCATTTGTTGTTTTTACAAATTTGTAAAGATGAAAATATTTTAGCGTAATTATTTTTGAAAATATTGAAAACGTGCTTTCTTACATAAACAGTAACAAATATACGTGTAACTTTGGCTTTTAACGGTTATTCTCACAAATTCCATCTTATGTTTTATTTCATACAATTTCTATATTTTTCCTGCTTTAGAAATTACTGTTAACTAAAAAATACTCACAATATTCAAGAAACACTTTAAAAATGACTCTGTTCTACCTGTTTTTTGTTTTGTTTTCATTTTTCCATATACTGCAATGTCCTGCGACGGTGGACCTCTTATAGAAGAATTTTTGCAATTTCATCGAATCAGAAAGCATAATTGGTCCTTGCAGCCATATTATCGGTATATTTTCAAATGAAACGAAAATCATATAATGTTCAAGACCTCCCCCCCTCCTCAAGTAACATTTCTACCAAGTTTGATTTCAAATGGGCCAGTGGTTAGTGAGGAGTAGAATAAACGGTACATGTTTTAGGATGTCGAGCACCAAGTATAGGAAATAGCATAAAGTAAGAATTTTTAATTCCCCATTTTATGTCGAAACCGGGTAAACAATAATAAACTCCCCATCTACAAAATGAAAGGAAAACCTAACACACCTCTTTTTCCACTTTAGTGCCTTCTGTTTGGATATTGTATAGGGCTACAATACCTTACATCTATACCAACCTTCATTCTGTGCCATATGGATGTTTGAGTGAAAGATTCAGAAGAGTCAGTCAACTAGAACTTTTAAGTTGTTGTATGGAAACCATGTCGTCTACAGATTGACGACGACAGACCCATAGCATAAAAACAGTCATTTTTAACATTATATATATATATATATATATACACATACATGTATATTTAATCAGGGACATGTAATTGCTTAATATTTGATCTATAAATAAAAAGTAAGCCTATGTTTTTCGAAGACCACTTTGTACGAACGGCTACATATGGTACTTGATGCCACTTTCAACAATATTTCATTTATATCGTTTTATTTGTAGAGGAAACCGGAATAGCCGGAGAAGACCACCTACCTGCCACAAGTCAATGACAAACGTTATCACTTAATGTTGTATCGAGTACACCTCGCCATGAGCGGGATTTAAACTCGTAACTTTAGTGGTGATAGGCACCGATTGTACTTGTAGTTGTAATTCTAACTACATGCACCATATGATCACGACCACGACGGCCCCTTGTACGAACGACACTGTTCAGTCATACATGTGGTTATATGTATCTCCCTTTGTTTTATTAATGCAACAGACGCCCGTAGAACGGATTCAACCCCTCCCCTTTTAGCGTTTCTGCTTACATAATAATTTTCAATGAAATTTTGAGTTATATAGAGTCGACACATGTAAGTTGCTATTAGCATAAATAAGATTGTATGAATATGGACACAAACAAGCTAAATTAAGGTAAACAAATGAAATCCAGTCAATGCAATTTGACTACTCAAATAGAACATATGCAGGATAAAACTGTTTATACAAATGATATCATATTATATCCATCATGTACTCATAATAAATATACACTCGAACAAAAAGTAGGCACCGCCCTATATTTACTAAAAACACATTTACCGATACAATAAATACAATTCCTATTCTAATTTTAGATATTTCCTTATAAATTGGGCCACGGGGTTTCAAATGAACAATATGGGGCGTCATTACATCCTAAGGATTGATTATGATGCATAGTAGATCTGGGAGAGAGAGAGAGAGAGAGAGAGAGAGAGAGGGAGGGGGTTGGTAGATTGAAAATGTTAAACTTTCATTCCTTTTTAGCATTGTTTCTTTTTACATTTTGGGAAACGGACGAATTGTCACTTTTTCAAAGTTTTCGAATTGTTGTGTTGAGTACTGTATATTTAGTCCACATTTGCTCACAAACAAGTAGGATTATTAAATGTATGTTCAAGGTACCGCCTTATCATTTTCTTTCCTTGAAGTGTGTTACTGCTTAAATCCTCTGTTTATCATCACTTTTCCTGCAAGACAATGCTTGTTAATTCAGCAATGTCAGGACACCGTTGATTGTGTTGGCTGCTCTACGAGATATAAAGTCCAATGCATGCTCCATTGAATTCAAATCGTGGGACACAGTAACATATGGAGGTGTATAAATAGCCTCTCTCTGCTGTCATGAAACCTCTTACAATGAAGGTTAGATGAGGCTTTGTGTAATCATCCATAGCGATGACCCTGTCTACCAAAGTGGGATAATTAGTACTGCTTATCATCGTTAAAAAAAAGTTTTATCTTGTCTTTCAAACGCATTTTCTGAAGATATCAACAACGTGTTGAAAAATATAGAAAGATGGCATTAGCAATTAGATTGTGGTTCAAAGTTCACTATTGTTTCACTATAATGTCTAACGATCGCCTTGTGCACTGTGTAATATTTAAATAATGGTTGATGCCATCCGGGCTCTTTTTAATAGAACTCATATTAATATCATATGTATGCCAACTTCCGTGTAACGAAAATTAAAATATATGATATACAATGTTTAAGACTAATAATGTTGTATGTCCAGTTACATAGGAGGGTTTTGTATTTTACTATAGCTTTCTTTATGATAATAATGTATGTCCGGTTATAGGCGAGGGTTTTGTATTTTACTATATCTTTCTTTATAATAATGTTGTATGTCCGGTTATAGGCGAGGGTTTTGTATTTTACTCACATGTTGAAAGCACTTGCATGAGCGTATCATGTCACAAAGACGGGAAGTCTGGGACCATAGCAAGTTTAACCACGCCACTTTCTATCAAAGTGCCTGTAACAAGCCAGACAAGACAGCAGTCATGTATGTGTGTTTTTGCCTCTTTCTACACTTTTTCTATATGATTTTGGAACTGTGTGGTATTGTGTATTTTTCATTTTCTTACCGCTCCTATGGTGAGGTTGACACCATACTTATTTATATCATAATAACGTTTGACAGTGAGTCAATTTGTCCTCCAACAAAACAACCGATGAAGACTTTGAAGATTCAAAACGGGTAATCAGAATATGTAGCTAGAAGGAGAACAGACAGCACAATGCATGGCCAAAAGAAAAAGTACAAAAAGGCAAACAACGATCTACAGAACACTACACAGAAAACTAAAGATCGAGTAACACGAATAATTGTTTGCCCTTGGTTCGTTTGCCATTAATGTGTTGTTTATTCTTCTTCGATTTACATATTCTTCAAACTCTTCTTGTCCTTTTTCGTTTGATCATTGTATTGTTTGTCACTCGATTTGCACTTTCTGATTACCTCTTTGGTATCTCAAAACCTTTCTCAGAGATGACCAAGGATATATTCCGTTTGTCACAGTCAGAATTCCGTATTTCTTCTTGCATGACTTAATACAGGATTTTCTTTATCAACATGACGGGTACCAATAGTGGTTCAGGAACTTCTGACCCTTTTAAAGCACTTTATCACCACTTTTTTTGGTGAAATTTGCGTTTCTAAATCTTTTGTTTCTGTGTAGTGTTTTGTTGGGCATTGTATGTTTTTTGTTTCCTGTCCGTTTTGCCACCATATTTTCTGTTCTTCTATTCTTCTATTTATGGCTTCTGATTAGTAATCTTTCTTCTTTGGGGAGGGGGGGGGGGGTGGGCTCACACTCAGGGTGGAAAAGGTCGAAGGGTGACAAAGTAATCAATATTTTATTTATAAGCAGAAGTTTAGAATGATTGATTGATTAATTGTTGTTTAACACCAAGTGAGCAAATTCACAGATACATTATGGCATTGTGATAACAAATACATTTGTGATGACATTTAGCGATGTACAAATGTACCTAAAATATGCTTAGCTACTGGATTTCATTTGCTTTCGTTCACTGAAACAGTCTACATGTAAAACATCAGTGTCGCTCCATACAGACACATTGTCCTAACTCCAAACCAAGAAAATGTTAGCTCTCATTCCTTACTTATGCGTTCTAAGTCAATCAATATGATCCAAATAGCCAAAACGGGTGACCGAAGCTCATTTGCAAAGAAGATATTATATTATAAAAAGTGACTTGACATGTGTTCCATATCAATAATGCTACCCCATGTGGTATGAGGTAAACAGAACTAATCTAAAGGTATAATAGTTAACTATTTGGTCTTATTAAGATTTTAACATGATTGTACATTATTAGGTAGAATATGGTTACGTCGTCGATGAAAATCTCTGTTATTATGAAAAGGAGAAGGCTGAAAAAGTGAGAATGATCTAGTCTATAAATAGAATGCACATCTCATGGATACATGTAAAGTTACGCATAGAGGTGTTTCCCCTAAAATTAGAAACCTCGTTAATCTGTATCCGTGAACGAGAAACACGATGACTGGTATTACAATCTATCTCTAAGGTGAATAATTGATATCTGGTGAGTAAATATTAGCATGTTTGGGCACAAGTCGAGGATTTGTAAACTCACGAGTCGGTAGAAAGGAATCAACAATTTTTGTATGTGGCGTTAAGCACCATCAATCAAACAAACAACTACCTATGCAATCAGTGCCTATCACCACTGATGATGCGAGTTCGAATCTCGATCAGGGCGAGGTGTACTTGATATAACATTATGTGATAAAGTTTGTCAGTGACTTGCGACAGATCGGTGGTTGTTCTCCTGGTTCTCCAGTTTCCCCCACCAATAAAACTGACCGCCACGATATAACTGACATGTTGAAAGTGGCGTTAAACACAATAAAACCAACCAACCAACCTTGTTGTTACAACAAAATCATTTTTTCATGTACACAATATACAAATGTACTAAAAATTAGATACCATTATTTGATCGAATTTGATAACATTCACTAAAATCTGAACAATATGGGTTTCAAGTATTGTACGTCCGACTTTTCGTGGGCTAAGTTTTATTTAATAGAACACTTTGATCTCGTATATAAGATTATGCTTGCAAAACTATTTAAAGCCACAATTCTCATATTAGAAATATTTTTGATTCTCGAAACCAATCAAAATAAGATTAAAGAAAAGGTCACATTCAAGTTTTGACATTTCAAGGTCGTTTCATTCTGTGGAATATGAGGGTGTGATCTGGGTAAAACAACGGCGATTTAAAATAATGTAATAATATGGATTAAGGTATGTATGCCAAATGTTCAACATATATTAAGTGGATTTATTAAGGGTCGAATCATGAAGCCATATTGAACTGATTTTTGTTTTCAAATTTTCAGGTGAAAGGGTTTTCGAATTGTTATTCGTAATACAGAGCTTCCCCGCACACAGTTACAACGCTTTGTCTCGTTTTCTCCCCCCCCCCCCACTTCCTTTTGGCTGTATGACATGTAGAAATGATCCACGTGTCTGATTCCAATAAATGACTGGACATCCAATGTTCCAACACGACACAATTTCTACAACAGATACCGTGTATACAAAATGCCGGCGTAAACTATGAAACCACTTTATGCTATAACAAGCAACACAGAAATAAGTTATGGCGAAACTTTTAGCTTTTTGAGGTATAAAATATACATATTGGAAAATAATAGCTGTATTAAAATGTACCATGTTAAAAAAAAGTGTTTTTGTCGGTCGTTCAATACAAAATTATGTTTATTTCATATCACAGTAACATGAGCGAGAAACAGGATAGCTATTTTTTTCCCTTTCTTTTCTTTTATCATTTTACGAATTTTATCTAGAATTTAGATATTTGAATTTAACAAAATTCATCATTTAAACATCAAACAAAAACGTTTTCTATACAACGAGTGTAAATTTGAGAAAAGGAAGTGAAATTTGATATCGTCTTACGATCGAGGTAAAAGTCCACGTTTTAGTGACCACAACCAAATGGAAATTTTTTTTAAGAATATCTCCTATTTTGTTTATTACTTAAGAGTATAATATAGTAAATACTCATTTAAGTAAAAATCTATTTGGCTTCAGAGAAAACCATCGAACATCAGACAGTGTTTTTATTCTAAAATTAGTTATAAATAAATATATACATAAAGATAAAAAGAAACTTTATGTATGTTTTGTTGACCTTAGACAAGCCTTCGACTCAGTGTGGAGAGAAGGTCTTATGTACAAATCAATAAAGACAGGTGTTGGAAAACATTTTTTAAATATTGTAAAAAAGCAATATGAAAAAACAGAATCTTCAATTAAATATGATAATGTATTCTCAGAATACTTTAACATCTATAGAGGGGTTAAGCAGGGGGATTCTTTGATCCCACCTTGTTTTATATCTTTATAGATGACATTGTTCAAGAGTTAGAAAATAATATATCTGATCCAGTAACGTTGGTCTCTTCAAAATTGAACTCCCTTCTTTTTGCAGATGATCTTATGATGATATCCAAATCAAAGGAGGGTCTGCAAAATAATTTGAATGTTTTAAGTGATTTCTGTGATAATTGGTAACTTGGTTTAAATGTAAAGAAAACAAAAACCATGGTCATTAAACAAAATTGTACAAAAGACGTTTCTTCATTTGCAACCTACAAAGGTATGCCTATCTTATGAACAACCGAGTATAAATTTCTCGGGATCTTGTTTAAAAATAATGGAAGTGTTTGCAGTAGCACCATTGACTTAACAAAAAGGGCTAAACAATTTCTTTTTGCGATGAAATCATATACTAGTTCACTATTAAATCTACCAGTAAAAGTAGCAAATAACCTTTTCGATTCATTAGTGAAACCTATTGCATTATATAATTCAGAAGTGACATTTTTGGATACCTATATCACATATTATAGAGCTAAGAAGAGATCAAAAATCTCTGGTAAACCGTTAGATATTTTTCAATTTATTGATAAAACCCCTATAGAAAAGTTGCATTTGCAATACTGTAAATATTTACTTGGTGTTAGAAAAAGCTCATCTAATCTTGGAGCAAGAGTAGATTTAGGAAGACTCCCACTGGAACTTTATACTAAATTTTATTCTATACTGTATTTTATCAGATAATAAACCCTCTGTTAAAAGAATCATTTTTACTTACTAAAAATTTAGATGACAAGGGCATTTACTCATGGTTTACATATATTAAAGATGTGATGGAAGATTTAAATTTAGATTTGGAAAAAATTAAGGAATACTCTTTGAAAAAAATAACAAAATTTACAAGAGACAAAATAAAATCAGAAATTAAATCTATCTATGAAAACTTATTCAAGAAGAAAATAACAGACATTGATGATAACAGTAAACTCAAAATTTATAAAACTCTAAAAAAATTCCGGTAACATCTCAGAAGAAAACTATTTATCCTGTCCAAAATTAGAATATAGAAAACTAATAACAAAATATAGAATAAGTGATCATAATTTGTTTATCGAAAAAGGAAGATACTTAAAAATCCCCAGAGAAGAAAGACTCTGTAAAAAATCTAAGAAAATAGAGGACGAAACTCACTTCATTTTATATTGCAAAAATAACAATGCCACAAGAAAAGATTATTTGGATTTAATAAAAAAAATGACAATGAAAATTTTAATTGTTTATCAGATTGTGATAAAGTGACTTATATCCTCAATCCTAAAACAACTACTCAGGTAAATAAGCTTGGTTCCTTTTTAAAACAGTCTACAGAACTGAGGACAGGGGACTCTTGAAATGCTTATTTGAAAATTATTTTGTCTTTATTACCATGTATGTATTGTTTGCATTCTGTTTGTTTTTGTCACATGCAGTAACTATATAATGGCAATAAAGTATTTGATTTGATTTGATTTGAATATTTTTAAAGAGTGATAGTCAACAATTCCATCATTAACAACAAAGTCAACATCCACCTCTAATTATTGAACACGAAAACAGACTGCGACATATGTCGTTGGAAATCCATGTCGTGGCTTGGGACACGCACAAAAATGGGGTGGGGTTAATCCCAACCCTCCCATCTTGATAATTGGATCTCCAACGGCAATACAGGTATAAACAAGCGATAAAACTTGCACGGATTCGGTTCCAGTTAATAAAATTACACAATCTCGCAAAAAATGAATAACAACAAACATGGAGAGTACAATAGCAGGGTCAACAAATGCAATAGCTACGAGGGTAGAATATATTGGTTAAAGACAATTAACATTAGGACAAAAAATCATAACTAATTTTCCCAACAGATTTAATATAAACATTGGTTGTGGTACCGCATAGCACATTGCCAGGTGAAATACACTGGTTTGTGGTACCGCATAACACATTGCCAGGTGAAATACACTGGTTGTGGTACCGTATGACATATTGCTAGGTTGCACTGGTCGTGGTACCTCATGACACATTGCCAGGTGAAAGACACTGGTCGTGGTACCGTATGACACATTGCCAGGTGAAATACACTGGTTGTGGTACCGCATAACACATTGCCAGGTGAAATACACTGGTTGTGGTACCGCATAGCACATTGCCGGGTGAAATACAAGGGTTGTGGTACCGTTTGACATATTGCTAGGTTGCACTGGTCGTGGTACCGCATGACACATTGCCAGGTGAAAGGC
>MJUT01002174.1:0-10477 GCA_002080005.1 Gigantidas platifrons | reverse complement strand
AGATAAAATGACCAGGTAGGCTCGAAAAAACACAAATTTAGTAGAAAATGTAAAAGAAATTAATTAGTGGTTTCACACCTATAGTACACATCGAAACAGGCGGGATACGAACTTATGCAGACGTTAGTAGATACGCATACAGACACTTATTGCACGAGTCTATCATACCGTTGTGAAATTGGAGTTCCCGCAGTCGCCATGTTGCTTGCCTGGATATTATGCCAACGAAATAAATACTTAGATGGAATAAAGTATTCAATTCTGTACATAACATCATCAGTGTAATCGTGAAATATACATAGTCCTTAAATAACACAAAAAATATTCATCGCAAATTTATGCAGGTTTAGGTTTCGTTTATGGTGTTTAATGCCACTTTCAACAATATTTCAGTTTTATCGTGGCGGTCAGTTTTATTGGTGGGTGAAACCGGAGTACCCGGAGAAAACCACCGACCTGTCGCAAGTCACTGACAAGTTTTATCACATAATGTTGTATCGAGTAAACCTCGCCTGAGCGGGTTTTGAACTCACAACATTAGTGGTGATAGGCACTGATTGAAAAAAAATATTCACCGTTGTTAAGGACCAACTTTATATCCTCATTGATACTGGAAATATCTCATATGACTAGTAATATAGCATGGTCTTGTTTTCATGTTAGTTTTGTCGCGGATCTGCACGACAGTACATGTTCAACAATAGTTGTACATGTATTTAGTGTATCAATATCAGGCGCGTAGCTGCCCTTACGCAAAAAATCAATTGCTTGCACATCATTTCGGCAACAAAAAAAAAATGTTTTTTTACTTGCACTAAAAATATTATTACTGACATGGGAAGAACCCCACTTTTTCAGCATAATTTATAATCATTATAACGTGTTTTTCTGAAGAAAGATGATATTGACCTTTATTCCGGAGATTGCTTTTACGATGACGGGTTTTTTTTTCCGGTATTTATAATTTCCCGAAGCTGAGCATGGTCAACATTCAAAGTTTGACATGAAGAAACTAGATCAAGCCTATGGATGCTTCATCCACAAAATCGTTCGATACAAGCCAAGCTGGTGTATCTGATTCTCTACCAGAGTCATTACCAAGTCCATTAGATTCACAAAATAACTTAATACAAAAATAGCAAGGACTATTTAAATTCTTTAATATAAATATCATTCATTATTGTCTGTAGGGGTATTGTCTCATGTTTTCTTCTGAATGAATGCGAATGCCATGAAATATAATAGTGTCTCCTGTCGTGAAGATACGTGGTAATGTTGTATGATGGAGATGTATCATTTTTTTTGTGTTACTGATAATTGAAATATCAATAAAAAAAAAAAATCCTATTCTGTTGTACAAAAACTGTCTCTTAAAAGCAGACACATTCCCTACGTCAGTCCCTACTCTGTTGTTAAAACCTGTCGTATAGAAGTAGACACTTCAAAACAGCAGCATATAACATGGAGTTTTTCTTCTGAAATTGTCAAGAGGAGTTTCTTCATGTCAAGCTTAAAACTTTGAATGTTGATCATGCTCAACTTTGGGAAATTATTAATACCGGAAGAAAAACCCGTCATTGTAAAATCAATCTCCGGAATAAAGGTCAATATCACCTCAGCACCGTTTTGTTGATACTTTACACCATGCCTGCCAGCACAGCTGCGACGGAGAGATCATTCTCTGCTCTCCGTCGCCTTAAAACGTACTTGGGGACAACAATGATGCAGGACCGCCTGACTTCTTTAGCTGTATTGCATGTGCACAGAGACATTGACATTGACATCGACAGAGTCGTGCGCTCATTTACTTTAGGAAAATCTCCGATGGTCATATTGACTTTGGCTACGGACATTTAGATTCAAATATAAAATAAATAACGCAAACTACTATGTGTTTTGATTTTTACAACATGAATTCATTACTTTCCAGAGGCGTAGCTGCATATACGTTGTCACGCCATGGCGTGCACATCGTCAGGTTATAAAAAAAAATAGGATANGACATTGACATTGACATCGACAGAGTCGTGCGCTCATTTACTTTAGGAAAATCTCCGATGGTCATATTGACTTTGGCTACGGACATTTAGATTCAAATATAAAATAAATAACGCAAACTACTATGTGTTTTGATTTTTACAACAGGAATTCATTACTTTCGAGAGGCGTAGCTGCATATACGTTGTCACGCCATGGCGTGCACATCGTCAGGTTATAAAAAAAAATAGGATAGAAAATTTATAATAATAATATTTTTCATTGTTATACATCACGTACATGATATTTAATTACAACACTATTTCATTCAGGTGTTGATTTTTTCCTGGTTTCGGTCTGTCTTCCGTAATTGAAATCGTCAAAGTGAAATACAACCGAATTGATATCAAAATGTGACTTGTTTCAACCTCATTTATAATAAACATTGAATTCTTTTAACTTCTATATCACGTACATGATCTTTAATTACAACACTATTTCATTCAGGTGTTTATTTGTTCCTGTTCTAGTTAAAGGTCTTTATCAAACAGCATCATGCAGTTTACATGTAATGCAGTTAGTATGTATTTAAATCACATCAAGCTATTTCTATTTTTCATACGTTTGGGAGAGGGGTGGGATGATTTATTAAGTACATCAATCTGTCCTGTTTTCATGTTGGGCTGAAGTCGCTATTGTACATTCGAAATATTAATTGCGAATTTATGAAGTACGATGCACATGCTACCTGTCTAGTATATTATGGTTTTTTTCTCTCGATCTACAGTTCAGAGGAGATGTGGCTATATTGGTACTTCTTAAGACAATGGCAAGTTATAATCCAATTAGTTTAACCCCGTAACTTTTTACTGAAGTACCTGTACTAAGTCAGGAATGTGAGCGGTCATGTATATTGTGTGTTAGGGGTATCGAATTTTCCTATTTCTACGATTTTTCTGTTGAATTTTTGGAACTTTTCCGACGATGTGATACTTTTTATTTCATTTTATTATATGTTGTGAAAAAAGAATTATGATGATGTATCTGTAACAGGGCCTCCAAGAGAAATTTTGCAAGGCGTAACAATACTGCTTTGGGATCTGAGAACAGGCTGAAACTTCTCTCGAAATCGTGGATTTGAGTTGAATATACCAAAAATAATGAAAAAATCAAAATAAAACGTCAATGACTAAGGCAATGGGGCCCTTCAGAGATTCACGGGCCCTTTCGTGGCGTTCCGTGCCCCGTACCGATGTACCGGATGAACTCTCCTCTCATATGCCCTGCTTTGTACCATCCTAGATTCTGTAAATCCAGTTCTCTATCCTTCTATGGATACAATATTATGTGTTTTGTTAAGCATGCCAGTAGCACGCGCTAACTGCTGAGATGTCATTTAGTGTACTGAGACATTTGAAAACTTGTGTTAGTTCGACTATGAAGAATGAAAGACTATCTTCCCTGGGATTGCATATTCACCGATATTTTGAAGTGGACTTGTACAAAGCAATGGAGGTGTTCGTATCTGCTAAGACACGAAGGGCAGATTTTTGACAATTTTAAGATATTCTTGTCTATCAAAGTCATTAAAATTGTGCTTGATTCTATGTTATATGAAACCCTGAAATGGCCCTAGATCGCACCATTTTGCATCTCGTCAAAAGTAAGTATGGCGTGTACACTATTAAGCCTCAGCTACGTCCCTGCTTTCATCATTTTGAATTATTTGGTATTGTCAAATGTTTATTACAAATATACACTTAACACCTAAAACAAATATACACTTAACACCTAAAACAAATGGACAATATGGCAATATGAACAGACTGCGAATCAAAAGGTGCATGCAATAACGTGTTCCTATTTTTGTTTAAATATTTTGTTCAGTTGTACTTTGTAACATCTCCGTTAATCAGCAAATCTTTTTAAAAGGCAAATATTTAGTATCCATCAGAACAAACATTGAGGATTCGCTAACTTTCTAAAAATAAAATTTTAATAACCAAGGCGGACGGTATATATAAAACTGAATTTATAGGAACAAGTCGCAGGTTGCAGGAATCAAGCCATTTCTTTTTTAACAGGTGTTGTACCTCATATTTCCTTTGTTCATATATATTGACTTCCTGAAGTGTTCTGTCAACCGGTGCATGTTTTTGTATGAAACATGATGGTAGAAAAAAGACCGATTTAACAACAGGAATTACCCTCTCTACTTGCTAGAAACGCTTGCCCCCCTCTGGTTCCCCTACCGCTGGGAGCCCCCAGACCCCTCGCCTAACTTCTTTGATTGCACATAGTTTTACTTCCACCTACGCCCTTGAATATGGTAGCCTTTGTGAGACTACACACATCACCTTCTAAACACGGTCGTAATAAATTACAACAGTTAGTTAAATGAATTACATCTGGTGTTTCAGGTGTTTAGGGTCTAGAGCTACTAAAGAAGCCAAATATTGAAATACGTGTACATACTAATTTCTGGAGCACTAAATTATTGTAGGTATATTTTACGTTGATTTGAAACTTATGTTCGGTAAAATACATTTTTTTAGTTATCTTTGAGAGAGAATACTTCTCTGAAGTAACCGTGCGCTTTTCCACAATAACTGCAATATTGTTGAAAGTGGCATTAAACACCATAACCCCCTCTCAATCACTGAAAAAAATATCGTCTAACACATTCCTGCAGCACAAACAAAATTATATGTGCGCAATATCAGACGATACTAACAACCGGTCACTTCAGGTGACCATTTTATACCGAGGGGGTCATATCACTTAATGTATAATAGCGGTCTATGCAAACTCGCCCAAGAACAGAATCTCGTTGACGATCATGATTTTTCATGCATGTATTCCTGGGAATTTCAAAAGTTTAAAATATATTTTTTTAACTATTGACAACCTCTAATTGACTTCTTCCCTGAAATTGCGTATAATATTCTTACTACATAACACTTCGAGTTCCCGTTGTACAGAAAGGTAGAAGAAACACTATTTTTCATGTATATGATAGAAACTGGTGCTTTCTTTTGAAATTTTAGTGAAAACGTTAATGCTCTGAAGAATTCTCTGTTGAAAATGTCAAATTCTATCTTCATTGATTGAAAACTTACTAAATATTAAAACCTATACTGTCATATTTGGTATGCAAATTTCTCATTTGTAGCGCAACAAATCAGACATAAATTTAAAATCCAAAAAGTAGATAAAATGGCAGAAAAACGTCAAAGAAATTCCTACCTGTCATTCCGTGTGACGTAGATATGATCTGAGTTCCCGATAGCCATCTGCTGTCCAGATAGCCGATTGTAGGGTGTGATATTATACAAGGAAAAATATCAGTAACATGATTCTTTTTGGCACGCATGCAACTAAATGCATGTAGACTGACCAAGAAAAAAACCCACACTGAATTCGTGCTACAATGTTCAGTTTTCAATTTCTTGACAGTATTTGACATCAAATTTACAAAAAGTCCAAGAATTCCAAATTCAAAGCGGAAAGTCGATATATCATCACATTTAACGGGGTGTTCCATTAGTTTAAGTTGGAACTATTTATAGACGTTATATTCATGGGAAATACTAAGATGTGAAATAAATGTCCACGAGAAAACAATATACTCTAATGTATCGTGGTTACTCACGGGTGTACGGGACAGACGAGTATTTTGAAAGTGCGTGAGGGGGAACCACATATGTTTTACCTCCAAATATAGGGGACAACAACGTATTTTTGTTATCCCAAAAGTTTGGGGGCAACCGCCCCCAGTTCTTGCTGCATAGGAATAGTACCTGTCAAGTATATTCGTCTCAACTAGAAGTTACGTAAAGCCAATAACTACATGTATTCACTAAGTATTAAAATTGGCTCTGCGTTATGACCCAATGTGGTGATTTCAATTTTTGAAACCTATTGATAAAGGGGGGGGGAAACAAATTGCCTATATGCTATAGCTTTAGCTACTTTGTTCAAGTCAACGTTATATTAAAAACCTGTAATCAATTTTATTCAAAGAGTCACGTAAATTATAAACTGGTGATAAATACATGCATCCGTAGAAATGTACATGTACATTTGTATACTTAACATTTGAAAAGTTTCATTTGAATTCGCTATAAAATGTCTTTCTTGGATATATCATAACTAAATCTGACCTAAGTTATGATATTATAAGGTTAAATATATGATGCCTGATGTGGGACAAATGGCTAAAAAAAAGTGTGCGGACTAGAATTTTGTAAAAATCGCCAATGACAGTCATTGGGAAATATTTGTATCATTGCTGATGAGGGATGGAGTGAACATTCTCTTTATTATTGTTGACTTCTCTGTCATCAGCCTTATCAAAGTGGATATTTTCTCCTTATTCCACAGTGGAGTTTTCCCTTAAAAAGCGGTCTCCACTTTGAAATTGTAGTCTTCTACTTTCTTAGAGTGTCGCGTGATTTGTATCCACAAAGACCAATAAAATAACTATTTTTAATATTTTGTTTGACCGAATATATGAATCTGATAGGGTAAATTGATCGATTGTCGTACCTCCGCACAAAGAAGATGTATTAACCACAAGTCGTTAATCGAAAATTGTAAAAACATTCCGACAAGTTTTGTGAAACGGTCGCAAACTTAGTCGGCAAGTGGTCGTAAGGTAAGTCGTTAATCGTACGATTTACGACCTTTTGTGAAACGGGGCCCTGATTCGGACAAGCCTCGTCCGATACGATTTAAATCTTACCCTCAGGCACAGGGGCTTGAATCGCTTTCATAGAGGTCACGCGGCCTATGTACCATATACTAACAAGGGATGTAACGACCAACGTAGCCAGGCCACTACCAGTTCTGTTTCAGGCTTGAAAAAAATATTAAAAAATCACACATTCAAACAATCTTTGTTGTCATTCGCTAGCATATCGATTTATCTTTCCGACCAGACATAATTTTTCACAACTGCTTCACTCTAGAAGTCAGAGCACCCCTGCAAACTTGGAAACTTTGCTCTAAAATAGGCCACCGACATTTTACTATGGCACACAGTCAACGGTAAAATTCCAAGAGTATAGAGCACAATTGCGGACAATATCCGCATAAATCCCGACTGTCGTAAATACCTATGAACGCCTTCGACTCAACTATCACCAGAACGGTTCACTTAGTACAGACGAACAGCGGTAACTCACATTTTTCAGTCCGGTACGACCCATTTAAAATCGTGGATGCTATTGTTTACGAGTACACAGCAGCAAATGAAATCTGTCATCTGATTGGTTAATATTTCTCACGACACGCCCACATTCTGATAACGCTTGAAATATATGCTTTATAATTTTTTCAGTGAGAATTACGTTTAGAAGTAATTTTATATGATTATAATATACCTAAAAATCATTTACAATATTTGTTATATGTTACGAATAAGTAAAAACACAATTACCGTGTCGTGTGAAATATTAACCAATCAGATGACAGCTCTATATTCTTGGAGTTTTACCGTTGACTGTGTGCCATAGTAAAACGTTGGTGGCCTATTTTAGAGCAAAGTTTCAAGTTTGCAGGGGTGCTTTGACTTCTAGAGTGAAGCAGTTGTGAAAAATTATGTCTGGTCGGAAAGATAAATCAATATGCTAGCGAATGATAACAACGATTGTTTGAATGTGTGATTTTTTAAATATTTTTTTCAAGTCTGAAACAGAACTGGTAGTGGCTTGGCTACGTTGGTCGTTACATCCCTTGTTAGAATATATGGTATATAGGCCGCGTGACCTCTATGAAAGCGATTCAAGCCCCTGTGCCCTCAGGTGTCACATATTTTACTATCATGCACTTCTCCCGGTGTTAGACCCTATATGTCATCTCTGGTTTTGGCAAACTAAAAGGGTCCCTTAGTAGACTTATCGATATATTGTGAAAGTAAAACAGAAAGAACATGACTTGATAAGTAAGTTGTTGTCGCGAAACAAAAACGGCCCGTATTTGTTGTGAAAAGAATATTATTACATAATGACTATAAATATCCGTACTTTAGCTAAGGAAAGTCTAGAAGTTAATAGATAATGGTATTGACGTTACGCGCGATGTTTGTGACACTTGACGTTACACATAATTAACGTTGAAAAGAACGTTTCGCGTCGTCTTTTTCATCTTTTTGTCTTCCTTATTTGTGTTTGCATAACTTGGGTTTGCATAACTTGGGTATGGTTAGGGTGGAGGTGGGATGGGTGTGTTTTGATGTATTCTTCTTCATTTCAGAATTTCACTTTTTGTTTTTATTTATTTTTATTTTATTTTCGCTTGTCTATATAATGTGTTGTTGGTGTTTTGCTTTACGGTGTTTGTTTCAATGTTTGTTTGTTTTGTTGTTTTATTTCGTTTTTATTCCCTTTTTGTATTTATTTATTGTTTATGTCATGTGACTGTACTTTATCAATTTTTCTTTGAAAGTATATGTTGCTCTAAAATGAGATTATCATATTCTGTTTGTTTATTGATTGATTGTATATGTTGTATTCTTGACAATTTATCGTAATATTTATTGTATGTATAATCCAGTGAAATAATAATTAAAATAATTCAGTTCAAATTTTTAATTTTCATATAAATCAATTATATTTCGAGAATTTTTTTAACTATTATAAATTATAGTTTCTACAATGCACACATTCTTGTTTGCAATGCTTGTTCAAAAATGACACACACAAAAAATAAAGGTAATACATTCATTTTAATTAGGGTCGCTCGAGTAAGCGGAAACACACTATTTTTTTAAGGTTTGGTATATTTTTGTATTTTGTTTTCGCTCTATTTCGTTTGTTTGTTTTTTGCTTCGCTTTTGTTTTTGCTGTTGTTTATTTGTTTTCATTTTAATAGAAAACTTTGAAAAATATAGCAAGATTGTATGTAGTATGACGTTATTTTGTCCTCGATAAGATAACACGTTTACTGAACAAATTGGTTGAACTTCTACAATTTTACGTAGAAATCGTAATTTTTATCCGAAATCAAGTTTGTTACGTTCATTCTCTTACACTGAAAATGCACATTTTTGCTATTTGAATTTAGCACGAAAATTATGAGCGAAAAATATAGTTTCGAATTTGTAAAGTTTTATACTTCGCGATTTTTTTTACGTCAAGTTGCAACTGGACATTTTTGTTGACCTTACTCCTTTAGGAATATTTTTCAACTTTCTTTAAGAAAATCATTTTTGAAAATTGGGATTTAGATTTAAAATTTAGCGAAGAATTTTATAACCCAAAATTTTCGATTACATGTAGTCGTAAATTAATCGATTACAGTAAAAATTATGATGTAATCATCGATTACTTTTTGATTACATTTCGATTACCTTAGTAAAATAGTTTGATGAATTATAACCTACTTTAAATGGAAATAAACAACTGCATGTAACTTCAGTTAATGCTTTTTTTTTTACAGGTACAGATAAAATAGAATGTAATTAACATGGAATTAACTATCCTATCTGTGAAATATACAATGCATTTTTTTTGGTTACTTTTAAATGCTAGATAAGGGTATTAAAAATAAAGTTTGATTCTCAGTAGGATTTAATTTGAATTTTCGTCGCAGATTCATTTTACAAAATAGCTTAGAAAAGAGAAACATTTGATTCATCATAATGTTATGTTTAAGATTAAGAAATGATACAAAGTCCTTTTGACAATGAACTATTGCATTGGAATTCCCAATCAGTAATAGGTACATGTATCCCACTATGAAACTAAAAAAATATATTTATATATTAAAAGATTTAAATGGAGAATAAAAAACTCTTATTTAACTGCCTTCTTGTCTTTGATCAGATGATAAAAGACCTTTAATCAATATGCATTGTTTGGATTTCAATTATGTTTATTAATTAAGTGTCAGCTTTACATTATATTACCCTAGGCTATAAATTGTTCTCCATTGATAGTTTTATAACCTGTAATTAAGGAGATTATCAAAACAAAAAAATAAATCCATACATGCAATTAATTTGAAATTTTAATCTGTAAAATTAGCTGGACAAATTATTCACCATTATTTTTTCAGAGGAAACATCGTAATGAGCTTTTATATATAAATATATCTGCCAATAATGAGCAAAAAAAAAACAACAAAACTTAAGTCAGTTTGTCAGCAAAAAATGGTGCAAATGACCCGAAACAAAAAAAAAAGGATGCTTTTGTAAAGTTCTTAGTTTTCCACTATAAATATGTTGAGCAGCATAATTGTGCTTAACCTTCTTTAGTTATTTATTTTTATTTTGTAGAATGTAATTGACAGTAATCGAAAAGTAATGTAATTACTTTTGATAAAGTAATCGACTGTAATCGATTACATTAAAAAAATCAAAGTAATCGATTATTAATCGATTACACAAACATCCTACATGCAATCTATTATTAATCGATTACTTTTGACAGTAATCGTGCGCATCCCTGCTAGAAGCTATACTTATGCGGAAGGGACTTTACTTAATTTAAAAACTCAG
>MJUT01002158.1:80653-94366 GCA_002080005.1 Gigantidas platifrons | reverse complement strand
TGTTTCTACACTGTTCTATGCTTCACTCTGTGTTACATGTAGATCAGTGTATCTACACCATTATATGCTACACTCTGTGTTACATGTAGATCAGTGTATCTACACCGTTCTATGCTACACTCTGTGTTATATGTAGATGAATGTATCTACACTGTTCTATGCTTCACTCTGTGTTACATATAGATCAGTGTATCTACACCATTCTATCCTACACTCTGTGTTATATGTAGATCAGTGTATCTACACAGTTCTGTCCTACATTCTGTTACATGTAGATCAGTGTATATACACCGTTCTATTCTTCACTCTGTGTTACATGCAGATCAGTGTATCTACACCGTTCTATACTACACTCTGTGGTACATGTTGATCAGTGTATCTACACCATTCTATATTTCACTCTGTGTTATATGTAGATCAGTGTATCTACACCGTTCTATGCTTCACTCTGTGTTACATGTAGATGAGTGTATCTACACCATTCTATCCTACACTCTGTATTATATGTAGATCAGTCTTTCTACACCTTACTATACTGCACTCTGTGTTACATGTAGATCAGTGTATCTACACCTTACTATCCTACACTCTGTTACATGTAGATCAGTGTATATACACTGTTCTATTCTTCACTCTGTGTTACATGTAGATTAGTGTATCTACACCGTTCTATACTACACTCTGTGGTACATGTAGATCAGTGTATCTACACATTACTATCCTACACTCTGTTACATGTAGATCAGTGTATATACACTGTTCTATTCTTCACTCTGTGTTACATGTAGATCAGTGTATCTACACTGTTGTATGCTTCACTCTGTGTTACATGTAGATCGGTGTATCTACACCATTATATCCTACACTCTGTGTTATATGTAGATCAGTGTGTCTACACCTTACTATACTACACTCTGTGTTATATGTAGATCAGTGTATCTACACCATTCTATCCTACACTCTGTGTTACATGTAGATCAGTGTATCTACCCCGTTCTATGCTACACTCTGTGTTATATGTAGATCAATGTTTCTACACTGTTCTATGCTTCACTCTGTGTTACATGTATATCAGTGTATCTACACCATTCTATCCTACACTCTGTGTTACATGTAGATCAGTGTATCTACACCGTTCTGTCCTACATTCTGTTACATGTAGATCAGTGTATATATACCGTTCTATTCTTCACCCTGTGTTACATGAAGATCAGTGTATCTACACCGTTCTATACTACACTTTGTGGTACATGTTGATCAGTGTATCTACACCATTCTATATTTCACTCTGTGTTACATGTAGATCAGTGTATCTACACCATTCTATTCTTCACTCTGTGTTACATGTAGATCAGTGTACCTACACCGTTCTATACTACACTCTGTGGTACATGTAGATCAGTGTATCTACACCTTTCTATTCCTCACTGTGTGTTACATGTAGATCAGTGTATCTACACCGTTCTATGCTTCACGCTGTGTTACATGTAGATCAGTGTATCTACACCATTCTATTTTTCACTCTGTGTTACATGTAGATCAGTGTATCTACACCGTTCTATGCTTCACTCTGTGTTACATGTTGATCAGTGTATCTTCACTGTTCTATGCTTCACTCTGTGTTACATATAGATCGGTGTATCTACACCATTCTATCCTACACTCTGTGTTACATGTAGATCAGTGTATCTACTCCATTCTATCCTACACTCTGTGTTACATGTGGATCAGTGTATCTACACCGTTCTATGCTACACTCTGTGTTATATGTAGATCAATGTATCTACACTGTTCTATGCTTCACTCTGTGTTACATATAGATCATTGTATCTACACCGTTCTATTCTTCACTCTGTGTTACATGTAGATCAGTGTATCTACACCGTTCTATGCTACACTCTGTGGTACATGTAGATCAGTGTATCTACACCGTTCTATTGGTCACTCTGTATTACATGTAGATCAGCGTATCTACACCGTTCTATTCTTCACTCTGTGTTACATGTAGATCAGTGCATCTACATCGTTCTATGCTTCACTCTGTGTTACATGTTGATCAGTGTATCTACACTGTTATATGCTTCACTCTGTGTTACATGTAGATCGGTGTATCTACACCATTATATCCTACACTCTGTGTTATATGTAGATCAGTGTGTCTACACCTTACTATCCTACACTCTGTGTTATATGTTGATCAGTGTATCTACACCATTCTATCCTACACTCTGTGTTACATGTAGATCAGTGTATCTACACCGTTCTATGCTACACACTTTGTTATATGTAGATCAATGTTTCTACACTGTTATATGCTTCACTCTGTGTTACATGCATATCAGTGTATCTACACCATTCTATCCTACACTCTGTGTTACATGTAGATCAGTGTATCTACACCGTTCTATGCTACACTCTGTGTTATATGTAGATCAATGTATTTACACTGTTCTATGCTTCACTCTGTGTTACATATAGATCAGTGTATCTACACCATTCTATCCTACACTCTGTGTTATATGTATATCAGTGTATCTACATAGTTCTATTCTTCACTCCGTGTTACATGTAGATCTGTGTATCTGCACCGTTCTATTCTTCACTCTGTGTTACATGTAGATCAGTGTATATACACCTTACTATAATACACTCTGTGTTACATGTAGATCAGTGTATATACCCCATTATATCATACACTCTGTGTTACATGTAGATCAGTGTATCTACACCGTTCTATTCTACACTCTGTGTTACATGTAGATCAGTATATCTCCACCGTTCTATACTACCCTCTGTGTTACATGTAGATCAATGTGTCTACATAGTTCTATCCTACACTCTGTGTTGTATGTATATCAGTGTATCAACATAGTTCTATTCTTCACTCCGTGTTACATGTAGATCTGTGTATCTGCACCGTTCTATTCTTCACTCTGTGTTACATGTAGATCAGTGTATATACACCTTACTATACTACACTGTGTGTTACATGTAGATCAGTGTATATACACCATTATATCCTACACTCTGTGTTACATGTAGATCAGTGTATCTACACCGTTCTATACTACACTCTGTGTTACATGTAGATCAGTATATCTCCACGTTCTATGCTACACTCTGTGTTACATGTAGATCAATGTTTCTACATAGTTCTATCCTACACTCTGTGTTTTATGTAGATCAGTGTATCTACACCATTCTATGCTTCACTCTGTGTTACATGTAGGTCAGTGTATATACACCATTCTACACTACACTCTGTGTTACATGTAGATCAGTTTATATACACCGTTCTATACTACACTCTGTGGTATATGTAGATCAGTGTATATACACCATTCTATACTACACTACTACATGGTATAAATAGAGACTCCATGGTCTATGTGGTTCTACAAAGAATCATTCTGAAATAAATAGAGACTTCAGGGTCTATGTGGTTCTACAATTTTAGATTTTTGTTAAATTTTTGACATATGATGCAAAGCAATATATTTTAAGTTACATTTTGTATTGACAATTTCAGAATTGGGAACGTGAATTACAGACTGGTAAGTTGGCTTAATACTCTTATCTTGTTCATATTTCTACAGATGTCATCTATCCATTGTCTGTTCTTCTATGCTATGAATCAGTTATGTGTTTATGTTAGCTTGATTGGGTCAACAGGTCATGTGACTCATTGTTATTACTTGATGTCAGTCATCATTATAATATATACATTTCACAATTTTGAACATTTTCGTCTTCGATGCTACTTAACAACATATACCAAACTTAGCAGCAGTGTTTCCTCTGTGATCTCTTTATTAAAATTAAAATTCTGGTTTTGCTGTGGTGGTAAAATTAACGATGGCGGTTGACAGAGACAACAATTCAGATTGATATTCTACCAAGTTTATGATTTGCTACTGGTCAGAACACCATATGTTACGATTAGTAATAGCTAGGGCCACACCAAAGAAAAAATTCTTGCTCTTCGGATTTTCCAGACAAAAATAGTGAGGCGGCGAGCGAATTTTAATTTTTTATTTTTTATGAAAATGATGAAGCGAAATTTTGTTCCTGCAAAAGGAACTGGTTTTGATCGGTTGTGTCCAGTATATGATATCTTGAAAATATTGTTCAAAATTATAATGTGTATCCTCCTGGCTAAAACAGTTTGAATGGAAACCAGTGTATTCTTAATACATGTGGTTGACGATGAACAATATGGCAGGAACTGCTAATATTTCTGAAGCACCCGAGTTCACTCAGTGTTTGTAGGGGTCTGTGTTGTCTTCTTGTGCCGCATTCTCTTTTTGTTCCTGAATTTTCCGTACTTTGATAATTTCCGTAAATAATTGTACTGTACAGCATGTGGACAAAAGTGATTCCTTTTCCGCCATCTTCCCTATATATTTCATATCAAATCATTTATTTTCATAACATTCTCATGAAGTCATTCCTTATTTGATTTTCATGAAATTTTCATCATTAAATGCAGAAATAATTATAGTTTCTTCTTCGTATAATTTGCAAATAATTGTATTTCTACTTTATCTTAAGAATTGATTTAAAAACAAAGTTTAATTATTTCACCAAATCTTACTACAATTGTCTATACTCTTGATTTGAATTCTTACTGTATGTTGTATATCTTATGTTGTTGTCAACTTGTCATTATTTGTTGTAATTTGCACAGCCCGTCAGGGTTTCTTGTTTTGCAATAAAGTTCTTATTATAATCATATAAAATTGTGATGTCAAGAATTTACATTTGTGTTTAAATCATAAATGCTTGCAAATAAAAGTTCGAAAAAATTACATGAAGATATTAAGATAAACTCTAATTAATTCTGTTTTTAGCTCACCTGACCCAAAGGGTCATGTGAGCTATTGCCATCACTTGGCGTCCGTCGTCCGTCCGTCCGTAAACATTTCAATCTTCTTCTAGAGAACCACTGAAGCAAATGGGGCCAAACGTGGCAGGAATGTTCATTTGCATGGTCTAACCAAGTGTTGTTACTTTCGTTACGATCGGTTATCCAACATGGCTGCCAGGGGTCATAAAAGCCTCTGATTGGCTGAAATTTCGAAGATCTTCTTCTCCGATACTACATGGAGGATGAAATTGTAAGTTGTCAAGAATGATCATTGCAAGCTGCTAACTAAGTGTTGTTACTTTTTGAACCGATTGAAAATCCAAGATGGCCACCAGCGGGGGACATAATTTAACATAGCGACCCTATGGGAAATATGTAAAACAAACTTCTTCTCAAGAACCACTGAATGGATAGGAACCATACTTGGCAGAAATGTTCCTCACGAGGTCCTGATCAAATTTTGTTACTTTTTGTTCTGATCGGTCATGCAACATGGCTGCCAGTGCCCATAAAAGCCTCTGATTGGCCGAAATTTCAAAGATCTACTTCTCAGATACTACATGGAGGATGGAATTGTAAGTTGTCAAGAATGATCATTGCAAGATGCTAACCAAGTGTTGTTACTTTTTTGGCTGATCGAAAATCTAAGATGGCTGCCAACGGCAAGTCATAGTTTAATGTATGACCCTATGGGAAATATGATAAAAAAAAATTCTCAAGAACTACTGAAGGGATTATTGGAACCATACTTGACAGAAATGTTCCTTACAAGGTCCTATTCAAATGTTGTTACTTTTTGTTCTGATTGGCCATCCAACATGGCTGCCACAATGAACTTAGGTGAGCGATTACAGGCTCTTGGGAGCCTCTAGTCATCAAATTCTCAAAATTTTAATACTTTTCGTCCTTTATTTCAAAAACTATAAGAGATAGATTTTAAGTTTAACGACAAAAAATTTTCACTATGTCAAGATCTACCCACCCTGAAATTTTGCAGTAAATCTGATAACCCATCTTTAAGTTATTGCCCTTTTTTCATCAAATATTTTGAAATTTTAATACTTTTCGTCTTATATTTCAAAAACTATAAGAAATAGAGGTTAAGTTTAAATTGCAAAAATGTGCAGCATGTCAAGATCTACATACCCTGCAATTGTCAAGGAAATCACATTACCCATTTTGGAGTTATTGCCCTTTTTTCATCAAATTTACAAAATTTTAATACTTTTCGTCCTTTATTTCAAAAACTATAAGAGATAGATGTTAAGTTTAAACTACAAAAATGTTCAGTATGTCAAGATCTACCTACCCTGCAATTTTGAAATAAGTTTGATTACCCATCTTGGAGTTATTGCCCTTTTTAGCTCACCTGACCCAAAGGGTCATGTGAGATATTGCCATCACTTTTCGTCCGTCGTCCGTTCGTAAACATTTCAAATTTTAATCTTCTCCTCAGAAACTACAGGGCCAATTGCTACCAAACTTTGGTGGAATGGTCCTTGGATGGCCCCCTTCCAAAATTGTGTCCTGTGATCCCGACTTCAAACCAAGATGGCCGCCAAGCTAAAAATAGAAAAAAGTGGGGATGAAATTGCAATTGTCTATTGCTGCTTTAGTATAAGTCAAAATGAGCTCAAATTTTAACTGCAGCTACATGGCAATGAGTAGTTTAACATATATTACGGGTTTTTGATAAAAGATCACATTTAAATCTTCTCCTCTGAAACCGCTGAACCAAATTAAACCAAACCTGGCAGGAATGGTCCCTGGGTGGGTCCCTTTCAAAATTGTGTCCGACAGTCCCGCCCTCCATTCAAGATGGCTGCTGTTACTAAAAATAGAAATTTCTTCAATTGTCCATTGCTGCTTTAGTATAAGTCACAATTAGCTCAAATTTTAACTGCAGCTACATGGCAAGGAGTAGTTTAACATATATTACATATATTACATATTACATATATGTAATAGCCCTTTATTTCAAAAACTATAAGAGACAGATGTTAAGTTTAAACGGCAAAAATATGCACCATGTCAAGATCTACCTACCCTGCAAGTTTGAAGTAAATCCCATTACCCATTTTGGAGTTATTGCCCTTTTTTCCATCAAATTTTAAAAATTTTAATACTTTTCGTCTTATATTTCTAAAACTATAAGAGATAGAGATTAAGTTTAAACTGCAAACATGTTCAGTATGTCAAGATCTATCGACCAAGATGGTCACCACAGCCGAACTTAGCTTAACATAGGACCCTATGGGAAATTCACATAAAAATCTTCTTGTCTGGAATCAGTTGCTCAATTGGAACTAAACTTTGATAAAATATTCATTGGATGGTCCTCTTCCAAAATTGTGTCTGGTGGTCCCGCCTTCTGACCAAGATGTCTGCACAGCTGAACTTAGTTTAACATAGGACCCTATGGGAAATTCACATAAAAACCATCTTGTCTGGAACCAGTAGCTCAATTAGAACCAAACTTTGATGGAATAGTCATTCGATGGTCCTTTTCCAAATTGTGTCCGACAGTCACGCTCTCCCACCAAGATGGCCACCACAGTGCAGTTGCGTTGTTATTGAAAGCAGCTTTGATCCAGGTGAGCGATTACAGGCTCCTGAGAGCCTCTGGTTAAAGGTGAAAATTTAATTAAAATCGCCTTAGAAATGACTTCACGAGAATGTTATGAAAATAAGTGGTTTTATATGAAATACATAGGGAAGATGGCGGAAGCGGAATCACTTTTGTCCACATGCTGTACACGTTACTACACTGGTTATGAGAATTAAGATATTGTATCGATACTCTGCCTATGAATGATCCTTTTGATTTATTACAAGATACCAACAGTCTAACATCAGGGGATATCAAAATAAATCGGGATGTAAACATTTTATTACAAGGCTTCACATCGAAAAAAAACCGAACCAGAAATGTTTACCGCTAACAAAATATACGGAAAATACCGGACCGGAAATGATTTTTTCCGGATTAAAAAAAAAATATATATATATGAAATCGGCAAAAATCAGAGTGGCGATTCCGTCGAACAAGACATCAATATGGTGTGGCCTAAATATAAATTGACTACAAATTCATATTGTATTCTACCACGTTTATGATTTGTTACTTGTCAGAATGATGTATGCTACGATTAGTAATAGTTGCATATAAATTGACTCCTGTTTTCATATTGTATTCTACTAAGTTGATGATTTGTTACTGGTGAGAACGCTGTGTTACGACCAAGTTTATGATTTGTTACTGGTCAGAATGATGTATGCTACGATTAGTAATAGTTACATATAAATTGACTGCTGTGTTCATATTGTATTCTACCAAGTTTATGATTTGTTATCGGTCAGAATGCTGTATGTTACGATTAGTAATAGTAACAAATAAATTGACAAGCTGTGTTCACAGATCTGCTTAAAATACTGTAGAAATGATTGAATGTAATCAAATAGAATATTAATCAGCAACTGCGTTCTTTCATTTACTTAAGATGTTGTAGGGATACCCTTTGGATATTAGAGTTTGACAAGAAATGGACATCTGTATTCTTTAATATACCACAATTGTTGTAAGAATGCTCTTGGAGTTATTAAAACTAGACAAGAAATTTACATATGTGTTCTCGAATATAGTTTAAATGTTATTGGGATATGCATGAAGGTATTTAAACTATACAAGAAATTGACATCTGTGTTCACAAATATACTTACGATGTTGTAGGAATACCCTGGGAGGTCAAACAAATGGACACAGAAGCTGCAGCTGTTTTCACCAATTTATTAAAAGAAGAAAGCTACCACCAGTTTGAAACACGTGCTATGTTACTTGGGGAAAAGGGGACTGGTAAAACAACTGTAGCAAGATTTCTTGTGGGAAAAAGGCCAACGAAAGTCAGAATATCTACTGAAGGCATAGATCTTTATACTGCTCTGGCATTTATTGACCGAGAGACAGATGAATGGCTGAATGGTAAACAAGGTAAGTAATTGCTGATTTGTATTTGGTAACGATTTATTTACTAATAACCCAAATAGAAGACAGTGTTAAATATGTGGGGAAATATCAAATGAAAATATACTTCAATTGAGAAAAATTGAAATAGAGGTTTAACGACCCAACTGTATTTAGCATGAATTATCCATGTTAAATTAGGTTCAATCTTGTACAGATAAAGACCTCAGGTTCTACAGGATATGAAACACCCTTGTGGTTAAACAGTAAAGCATATGCTGCAGAAAAGGAAATGTGTTTTAATCCTTTCCCTGACATACTGAGTAATGGAGATGCTGTTGATGTTGTGAATGACATGCCTAATCATTGTGTTATACAGAACCTAATATACACAAAGGAAGACCAAGTGCTTTATGGGGTCTAATGGCATAAACGTCCAAACGGACATTAATCATTGTGATATATAGATTCAAGTTTTTCTTAGGGGGAATATAAATCCCAAATTTAGGCTCTACGGTTTCACTGTCGATGTGGACTAAGGTTAAATGGTAGGCTGCAATAGGGATTATATAAGAATCAGGAATAAACATTGTGTTTTGCATGACAGCTGGTCACATTCGGATCATTGTGAAATGAAAATTCAATTTTAACCAATGAATGTTCCTTGAAAATTGTAATTAGGATAAACAAACCAGTTGAGCTGTACAACAACCATACATTTCTGTAACTAGACAAACACTATCTGAGATATGGAGGAATGTGATTTCAAATTATTTGAAATAAAGCTTTCATAGAGAATATAACATGCATAACATTTTCTGTCATATTTGTAGTAACAATGGATTTATTTTAATTTGTGTGTTTTTTCAATATTATATGTGATAGGTCCGCCCTTTTCATGTCAGAACTGTACATATAACCAACCAGTGTATATTTTTCTTTTCCATGCAGATTTTACATTGGAGGATGTCATGGTTAGTAAATCTCTCAGGCAAGCTATAGATCCAATGAATCCTGAGTTGCCTGACACTTCTGTCGTCGGCTCGTCTGTCCCCTCTAGTCAACTGCAACAATTATCATTGACTGAACCAGAAAACAAAAAGGTGTCTGTCCCTACTGCTGCAGGGGCCTTTAATGAACAGCAACAATCATCACTGAATGAGCCAGAAAACAAAGGGGTGTCTGTCCCTGATGCTGTCAGGGCCATTAGTCAACTGCAACCATCATCACTGAATGAACCACTACCAGAAAACAAAGAGGTGCATATACCCAGTGCTGCTAGTGTTGTAAGAAAACCAAGCAAAATTGATAAATTAAAGTCTTTCTTTGGAGTAAGAAAGGAGGTAAATGAGATCAAAATATCAGTAACACAGGAAGAATTCTTAAAAAAGTCATGGAACGTCAGTAAGAAGAAATTACATCAGAGAAAAATAGTTCCAGTAATAATTTGGGATTTTGGTGGACAAGATGTGTTCTACAGTACCCATCAGACGTTTCTTACGTACAGAGCAATATACATGCTTGTTTTAGATGGTAGTAGGACCCTAGATGAACCTTGTCCCTTTGAACAGTATCTTCCAGGAAAATGTGGTGCTAAAACACAAAGAGGTAGTAGTTTTTTTTTATACATATGATGTTTAATTATTCTAGCATGACACCCAATATTACCAGTATATACAGTGTAACGTTTATTTGAACAAGCTTTAAAAATAGCTATAAAATTTAGTCAATGTGGGAAGGTTTTCAGGACTGTTTCATAGCGTGTGCATGTCATTTATTGTTACAATGCACGTATATTGTTGTTCTTCTGTAATGTCGAAACATCGAAAAGAACTTCCAAATTATACTACAAAGAGCAGAAACAAGCACCATTTTAAGCTGTTTCAATTGTGTTTTCTTTGACATCCGTGTTTATCCTGTTCCTTTTTCTTACTATTTGCTCAACATGAATAAGGTTCTAATCTAGTCTGAAGAGTAAGTTATAGACAGTGTGCTGGTAAGTTAGTCTGAACATCGAAATAAGGTCTGAAGAGTAAGCTATAGACAGTGTGCTGGTAAGTTAGTCTGAACATCGAAATAAGGTCTCAAGAGTAAGTTATAGACAGTGTTCTGGTAAGTTAGTCTGAACATCGAAATAAGGTCTGAAGAATAAGTTATAGACAGTGTGCTGGTAAGTTAGTCTGAACATCGAAATAAGGTCTGAAGAGTAAGTTATAGACAGTGTGCTGGTAAGTTAGTCTGAACATCGAAATAAGGTCTGAAGAGTAAGTTATAGACAGTGTTCTGGTAAGTTAATCTGAACATCAGAAGAAGGTCTGAAGTGTAAGTTATAGACAGTGTCCAGGTAAGTTAGTCTGAACATCAGAATATGGTCTGAAGAGTAAGTTATAGACAGTGTGTTGGTAAGTTAGTCTGAAAATCTAAATAAGGTATGAAGAGTAAGTTATAGACAGTGTTCTGGTAAGTTAGTCTGAACATCAGAATAAGATCTGAAGAGTAAGTTATAGACACTGTGCTGGTAAGTTAGTCAACATCAGAATAAGGTCTAAAGAGTAAGCTATAGAGAGTGTGCTGGTAAGTTAGTCTGGACATCGAAATAAGGTCTGAAGAGTAAGTTATAGACAGTGTTCTGGTAAGTTAGTCTGAACATCGAAATAAGGTCTGAAGAGTACGTTATAGACAGTGTTCTGGTAAGTTAGTCTGAACATCGAAATAAGGTCTGAAGAGTAAGTTATAGACAGTGTGCTGGTACGTTAGTCTGAACAGCAGAATAAGGTCTGAGGAGTAAGTTATTGACAGTGTGTTGGTAAGTTAGTCTGAACATCAGAATATGGTCTGAAGAGTAAGTTATAGACAGTGTGCTGGTAAGTTAGTCTGAACGTCAGAATATGGTCTGAAGAGTAAGTTATAGACAGTGTGTTGGTAAGTTAGTCTGAAAATCTAAATAAGGTGTGAAGAGTAAGTTATAGACAGTGTTCTGGTAAGTTAGTCTGAACATCGGAATAAGATCTGAAGAGTATGTTATAGACACTGTGCTGGTAAGTTAGTCTGAACATCAGAATAAGGTCTGAAGAGTAAGTTATAGACAGTGTTCTGGTAAGTTAGTCTGAACGTCAGAATAAGGTCTGAAGAGTAAGTTATAGACAGTGTGCTGGTAAGTTAGTAAACATCAGAATAAGGTCTAAGGAGTAAGCTATAGAGAGTGTGCTGGTAAGTTAGTCTGAACATCTAAATAAGGTCTGAAGAGTAAGTTATAGACAGTGTTCTGGTAAGTTAGTCTGAACATCGAAATAAGGTCTGAAGAGTAAGTTATAGACAGTGTGCTGGTAAGTTAGTCTGAACATCGAAATAAGGTCTGAAGAGTAAGTTATAGACAGTGTTCTGGTAAGTTAGTCTGAACATCAGAAGAAGGTCTGAAGTGTAAGTTATAGACAGTGTCCTGGTAAGTTAGTCTGAACATCGAAATAAGGTCTGAAGAGTAGGTTGTAGACAGTGTGCTGGTAAGTTAGTCAGAACATCGAAATAAGGTCAGAAGAGTAAGTTATAGACAGTGTTCTGGTAAGTTAGTCTGAACATCGAAATAAGGTCTGAAGAGTAAGCTATAGAAAGTGTGCTGGTAAGTTAGTCTGAACATCGAAATAAGGTCTGAAGAGTAAGTTATAGACAGTGTGCTGGTAAGTTAGTCTGAACATCGAAATAAGGTCTGAAGAGTAAGTTATAGACAGTGTTCTGGTAATTTAGTCTGAACATCAGAAGAAGGACTGAAGTGTAAGTTATAGACAGTGTCCTGGTAAGTTAGTCTGAACATCAGAATATGGTCTGAATAGTAAGTTATAGACAATGTACTGCTAAGTTAGTCTGAACGTCAGAATACGGTCTGAAGAGTAAGTTATAGACAGTGTGCTGGTACGTTAGTCTGAACAGCAGAATAAGGTCTGAGGAGTAAGTTATTGACAGTGTGCTGGTAAGTTAGTCTGAACATCAGAATATGGTCTGAAGAGTAAGTTATAGACAGTGAGCTGGTAAGTTAGTCTGAACGTCAGAATATGGTCTGAAGAGTAAGTTATAGACAGTGTGTTGGTAAGTTAGTCTGAAAATCTAAATAAGGTCTGAAGAGTAAGTTATAGACACTGTGCTGGTAAGTTAGTCTGAACATCAGAATAAGGTCTGAAGAGTAAGTTATAGACAGTGTTCTGGTAAGTTAGTCAACATCAGAATAAGGTCTAAAGAGTAAGCTATAGAGAGTGTGCTGGTAAGTTAGTCTGAACATCGAAATAAGGTCTGAAGGGTAAGCTATAGAAAGTGTGCTGGAAAGTTAGTCTGAACATCGAAATAAGGTCTGAAGAGTAAGCTATAGACAGTGTTCTGGTAAGTTAGTCTGAACATCGAAATAAGGTCTGAAGAGTAAGTTATAGACAGTGTGCTGGTAAGTTAATCTGAACGTCAGAATAAGGTCTGAAGAGTAAGTTATAGACAGTGTTCTGGTAAGTTAGTCAACATCAGAATAAGGTCTAAAGAGTAAAATATAGAGAGTGTGCTGGTAAGTTAGTCTGAACATCGAAATAAGGTCTGAAGAGTAAGTTATAGACAGTGTACTGGTAAGTTAGTCTGAACGTCAGAATACGGTCTGAAGAGTAAGTTATAGACAGTGTGCTGGTAAGTTAGTCTGAACTGCAGAATAAGGTCTGAAGAGTAAGTTATAGACAGTGTGCTGGTAAGTTAGTCTGAACTGCAGAATAAGGTCTGAGGAGTAAGTTATTGACAGTGTGCTGGTAGGTTAGTCTGAACATCAGAATACGGTCTGAAGAGTAAGTTATAGACAGTGTGCTGGTAAGTTAGTCTGAACGTCAGAATATGGTCTGAAGAGTAAGTTATAGACAGTGTG
>MJUT01002158.1:60316-74134 GCA_002080005.1 Gigantidas platifrons | reverse complement strand
CTGGTAAGTTAGTCTGAACATCAGAATAAGGTCTGAAGAGTAAGTTATAGACAGTGTTCTGGTAAGTTAGTCAACATCAGAATAAGGTCTAAAGAGTAAGCTATAGAGAGTGTGCTGGTAAGTTAGTCTGAACATCTAAATAAGGTCTGAAGAGTAAGTTTTAGACAGTGTGCTGGTAAGTTAGCCTGAACGTCAGAATATGGTCTGAAGAGTAAGTTATAGACAGTGTGCTGGTAAGTTAGTCTGAACATCAGAATATGGCCTGAAGAGTAAGTTATAGATAGTGTTCTGGTAAGTTAGTCTGAACATCAGAATAAGATCTGAAGAGTAAGTTATAGACACTGTGCTGGTAAGTTAGTCTGAACATCAGAATAAGGTCAGAAGAGTAAGTTATAGACAGTGTTCTGGTAAGTTAGTCTGAACGTCGGGAATAAGGTCTGAAGAGTAAGTTATAGACAGTGTGCTCGTAGGTTAGTAAACATCAGAATAAGGTCTAAAGAGTGAGCTATAGAGAGTGTGCTGGTAAGTTAGTCTGAACATCGAAATAAGGTCTGAAGAGTAAGTTATAGACAGTGTTCAGGTAAGTTAGTCTGAACATTGAAATAAGGTCTGAAGAGTAAGTTATAGACAGTGTGCTGGTAAGTTAGTCTGAACATCGAAATAAGGTCTGAAGAGTAAGTTATAGACAGTGTTCTGGTAAGTTAATCTGAACATCAGAAGAAGGTCTGAAGTGTAAGGTATAGACAGTGTCCTGGTAAGTTAGTCTGAACATCAGAATATGGTCTGAAGAGTAAGTTATAGACAGTGTGCTGGTACGTTAGTCTGAACAGCAGAATAAGGTCTGAGGAGTAAGTTATTGACAGTGTGCTGGTAAGATAGTCTGAACATCAGAATATGGTCTGTAGAGTAAGTTATAGACAGTGTGCTGGTAAGTTAGTCTGAACGTCAGAATATGGTCTGAAGAGTAAGTTATAGACAGTGTGTTGGTAAGTTAGTCTGAAAATCTAAATAAGGTCTGAAGAATAAGTTATAGACAGTATTCTGGTAAGTTAGTCTGAACATCAGAATAAGATCTGAAGAGTAAGTTATAGACAGTGTTCTGGTAAGTTAGTCAACATCAGAATAAGGTCTAAAGAGTAAGCTATAGAGAGTGTGCTGGTAAGTTAGTCTGAACATCTAAATAAGGTCTGAAGAGTAAGTTATAGACAGTGTTCTGGTAAGTTAGTCTGAACATCGAAATAAGGTCTGAAGAGTAGGTTATAGACAGTGTGCTGGTAAGTTAGTCTGAACATCGAAATAAGGTCAGAAGAGTAAGTTATAGACAGTGTTCTGGTAAGTTAGTCTGAACATCAGAATAAGGTCTGAAGTGTAAGTTATAGACAGTGTCCTGGTATGTTAGTCTGAACATCAGAATATGATCTGAAGAGTAAGTTATAGACAGTGTGCTGGTAAGTTAGTCTGAACGTCAGAATAAGGTCTGAAGAGTAAGCTATAGACAGTGTGCTGGTACGTTAGTCTGAACAGCAGAATAAGGTCTGAGGAGTAAGTTATTGACAGTGTGCTGGTAAGTTAGTCTGAACATCGAAATAATTTCTGAAGAGTAAGTTATAGACAGTGTTCTGGTAAGTTAGTCTGAACATCGAAATAAGGTCTGAAGAGGAAGTTATAGACAGTGTGCTGGTAAGTTAGTCTGAACATCGAAATAAGGTCTGAAGAGTAAGTTATAGACAGTGTTCTGGTAAGTTAGTCTGACCATCAGAAAAAGGTCTGAAGTGTAAGTTATAGACAGTGTGCTGGTAAGTTAGTCTGAACGTCAGAATAAGGTCTGAAGAGTAAGTTATAGACAGTGTGCTGGTACGTTAGTCTGAACAGCAGAATAAGGTCTGAGGAGTAAGTTATTGACAGTGTGCTGGTAAGTTAGTCTGAACATCAGAATATGGTCTGAAGAGTAAGTTATAGACAGTGTTCTGGTAAGTTAGTCTGAACGTCAGAATATGGTCTGAAGAGTAAGTTATAGGTAGTGTGCTGGTACGTTAGTCTAAACAGCAGAATAAGGTCTGAAGAGTAAGTTATAGGCTGTATGTTAATAGGTTAGGTTAGTCTGAATATGAGAATAAGATCTGTGTATTAAGTTACAGGTATGTTGATAAGTTAGTATGAATATGAAGATACCAAAGGAGTAAACAGAATTCGTATATCGAAGAAGAACAGACAACACAATGACCAAAATAAAAAGTACAAAAGGACAAACAACGATTTACAAAACATACACATAAAACTAAAGATCGAGTAGCACGAACCCCACTAAAAACCTGGGGTATTTGTGTAGTAAGTAACAGGCAGTGTTTTAGTTAGACAGAACATGAGTATAATATCTGAGGAGTACGTTGCAGGCAGTGTGTTGGTAAGTTAGTCTGAACATGATAATAAGGTCTGTGTAGTAAGCTATAGACAGTATGCTGGTAGGTTAGTCTGAACATGAGGAAAATGTCTGAGGAGTACGTTACAGGCAGTGTGTGTGTTAATTAGGCTGAACATGTGGATAAGGTCTGGGGAGTAAAGTTCAGGCAGGGCGTTCATATGTTTGTCTTAAACTTAAGAATAAGGTCTGAGTAGTAAGTTGCAGGCAGACCGTGGGTAAGTTAGTCTTAACATGGTAATAAAGACTGAGGAGTAGGTTACAGGCAGTGTGTGGGTAAGTTAGTCTTAACATGAGAATAGGGTATCAGGAGTAAGTCACAAGCAGTGCATGGGTAGGTTAATCTGAACATCAGAATAAGGTCTCAGAAATAAGTTACAGGCAGTGTGTGAGTCGGTTAATCTGAACATCAGAATAAGGTCTGAAGAGTAAGTTACAGGCAGTGTGTGGAAAAGTCTGAACATGAGAATAAAGTCTAAGGGGTATGGTACATACAGTGCAAGTGTAAGTTAGTCTGAACATGATAATAAGGTCTCAGGAATAAGTTACAAGCAGTGTGTGGGTACATTAATCTGAACATCAGAATAAGGCCTCAGGAGTAAGTTACAGGAAGTGTGTGGGTAGGTTAATCTGAACATAATAATAAGGTCTGAGGAGTAAGTTTCAGGAAGTGTGTGGGTAGGGTAGTCTGGACATGAGAATAAGGTCTGAGGAGTAAGGTACACGCAGTGTGTGTATAAGTTAGTCTGAACATGATAATACGGTCTTTGATGTAAGTTTCAGGAAGTGTGTGGGTATTAGGTAGTCTGAACATGATAATAAGGTCTCAGGAATAAGCTACAAGCAGTGTGTGGGTACATTAATCTGAACATCAGAATAAGGTCTCAGGAGTAAGTTACAGGAAGTGTGTGGGTAGGTTAGTCTGAACAAGACAATAAGGTATCAGGAGTAAGTTACAGGTAGTGTGTGGGTAGGTTAGTCTAAACATGACAATAAGGTATCAGGAGTAAGTTACAGGTAGTGTGTGGGTAGGTTAGTCTGAAAAAGACAATAATGTATCAGGAGTAAGTTACAGGAAGTGTGTGGGTAGGTTAGTCTGAACAAGACAATAAGGTATCAGGAGTAAGCTACAGGAAGTGTTTGGGTAGGTTAGTCTGAACAAGACAATAAGGTATGAGGAGTAAGTTACAGGTAGTGTGTGGGTAGGTTAGTCTGAACAAGACAATAAGGTATCAGGAGTAAGCTACAGGAAGTGTGTGGGTAGGTTAGTCTGAACAAGACAATAAGGTATCAGGAGTAAGTTACAGGCAGTGTGTGGGTAGGTTAGTCTGAACAAGAAAATAAGGTATGAGGAGTAAGTTACAGGCAGTGTGTGGGTAGGTTAGTCTGAACAAGACAATAAGGTATCAGGAGTAAGTTACAGGTAGTGTGTGGGTAGGTTAGTCTGAACAAGACAATAAGGTATCAGGAGTAAGTTACAGGAAGTGTGTCGGTAGGTTAGTCTGAACAAGACAATAAGGTATCAGGAGTAAGTTACAGGTAGTGTGTGGGTAGGTTAGTCTGAACAAGACAATAAGGTATCAGGAGTAAGTTACAGGTAGCGTGTGGGTAGGTTAGTCTGAACATGACAATAAGGTATCAGGAGTAAGTTACAGGAAGTGTGTGGGTAGGTTAGTCTGAACATGACAATAAAGTCTGAGGAGTAAGTTACAGGCAGTGTGTGGGTAGGTTAGTCTGAACATGAAAATAAGGTACGAGGAGTAAGTTACAGGAAGTGTGTTGGTAACGAGTTATAAGGAGCAATATACAGTCATTCTGATGAAGATTACATGTATTCCAGAAATGGCTGATGTATGTAACCCATCTTTTGTTGATAGAAATGTTGCCATTTTTATAACATTTCATCAACGTTATTTTAACATCCTAATGATCTGCTAAACGGTAGTGCATCACTTTGCGATACATATCACACGCTTGTTTTTCAATTTCTTTTGATGATTTACAGAGTGCTGTAATGGATAGACGAAATGAGATCTTCCATGAAATCAAGGAAATGTTTGAAGGTACACCAGTATCGTCACATTTGGTCATCGATGACAAAATATTTGTTAACGCTAGAGACAAGACTGATCATGGAATGGAACTAATAAAGGAAACTATTATTCAACAAGCCAAACATCAACCAACATGGGGTCAAACCCTTCCAAAATGTTTCCTGCCACTAGAGTTAGAGATTGCATCCCAAGTCAGTAAAGATGTTGCTGTGATTACAATGGATGACTTTAAGAAAATAAATGCCCAACAAGCTATTCGTCCATTAACCGACCCTGAATTGAAAGTTTTTCTAAAATTCCACCATGCCGTTGGTACAATTCTATATTTTGATGAATTAAACTTGGATCAGCATATTATACTTATGCCTACACATCTGATTGATGCCTTCAAGTCCATTATTACTGACAAGATTTTCTGTAAGGGAGACAGAAAGAAAGAACAAGTATGGGACATAATGGATAGCAAAGGAATTATCTTGAAACAAGATGTCGATCAAATATGGGGAAATAAAGAATACTCAAAGTTTAGGAAGGAAAAAGACTATCTGTTAGCAGTTATGACACATCTTGATATCTTGGTAGAGCCTAAGCGTTATGATCCACACTCCCACAGACGCATACCAACAGAGTTTTACTACGTAGCAAGTATGATACGTAAATTAGATAATACAGGATATCTTCAGTCTCCTGACTTCTCTCAGAGAAATATAGCCATAGTCTTTGATATGAATGGTACAATTATACCTCCAGCCTTATCCTTCAGATTCATCAGCTATTGCTTAAGTATATGGGGGGTGAAGACCTATGGAGAAACCAATGAACTTATGCTGTTCCATAAATCTGCTGTTTTCACAATAGATCCGTCGCTTGATATGTATGTTCAGTGTGAAGATGAACATATTATCGTCCGCCTTGTACATGCTAGAAACAGAGCATTGATCATGAGTTATCTTGCGTCTAGTATCCGTGAATGCTTGATTTCTGCTTTACATAAGATCAGTCGGTTGTATATCAACACTAGCAGTGATAGAACAGAAGTAGACGTAAGATCATTTAGGTTAAAAGTGTGCTGTAGTTCACCATACGATCCTTGCTTTCTCCCATTAGAAGAAGAAAGAATACTTGATGGTATCTGGAGGTGTCCCACTCATGACATGGAGATGGTAGAAGGCGCATTGTTATCCTGGTTAGCTGAAAAGGTCAGTTTGCATGTATGTTTAAAAAAAAGTTTAAAACTATGACAATAACAAGATGTTTCCTTATTATCCAGGGGAGATTATATTTCAGAGTGAATAGTAACTCACAAACGATATATTGTTATTATTAGTAGTAACACACAAACGGTATATTGATATTATTAGTAGTAGCTCACAAATGGTATATTGATATTGGTAGTAACTCACAAACGGTGTATTGTTATTATTGGTAGTAACTCACAAACGGTATATTGTTATTATTAGTAGTAACTCACAAACAGTATATTGATATTAAAATCACAAACGGTATATTGATATTATTAGTAGTAACTCACAAACAGTATATTGATATTATTGGTAGCAACTCACAAACAGTATATTGTTATTAGTCCCCTACCGACGAAGTCGAAGGGGACTTTAGGTTTGCACTCCGTTCGTCTGTCCGTCCGTCAGTCCGGCAAATCAGTTTTCCGCAGTTTTTTTCGTCGTTTTTGCAGATATTGATTTGATATTTGGTATATAGCTTAACCATGACAAGTTACAGATTAAGTTCGAATTTCGTTCCGATCGAATGATTTTTGGCTGAGTTATGGTCCTTGCACTTTTAATTTTTGTTCAAATTTTAAGTTTTCCGGACATTTTTTTTACGTCCTTTGATATATTGACTTGATATTTGGTATGTGACTATATCTAGATGAGTTACAGTTTAAGTTTGAATTTTGTTCTGGTCGAATGATTTTTGACTCAGTTATCAGGGCTCTACATTGCGACCAAAACACTCGCATTTGCGAGTTACTTTTGGAAAATGCGAGTAAAAATTCTGTATTGGTAGCCAGACGGCGAGTTGATATTTCCGGAATTTTTTCGTTCCGTCACCGATCATATTTTTCATTTTAAATTCCGACTTTGATTATCCGGTTTTTTAAATCGCACAATTGACTCACATACAAAAGTTTTAAATCACATACTTTTAACGCTTGAAAGTTACCACGATGTGTAAAAACAAATCATTCTTCCATTTTTTTCTCGCTAAGAATAAACCGGTTGAATCAACTGATCATGAAGCTGGCCTGTCTGATGCAACATCGACGGAAGTATCAAGCCAAAATAGTGATGAAGGTTCAGGTTCTAAAGCTGAAAAGCGTAAATTCCAAGATGTCTGGAATCGGAGTTTTTGTGGCTCATTTAATAAATGATTTATTTATGATAACAGTAGCGACGTTATGTCTTGTGATATTTGCCGAATGGCAGGACCAGATATTGCTGGCAAAACTGAATGTGTTACTGGAAAGAAAAAGTTTAAACGTGAAAGTCTGGTTTATCATAATAAAAGTAAGAAACATGAAAAATGTTTCAATATGGTATCAGCAAAAGCCCATTCCTTAGCTTATACTAGTACATTTTTAGCTCCAGTAAACCATCTTCAAGTTTAATACTTCAATCTTTTGAAAAACAGTCAGAAAAAAAATTAAATTGGACTTATAATAAATTGCCTTTGTTATTGCCAAAGAAATAAATACATATTGGAGTTATATAGTTCGAATTAGTATATTTATTAATCTGGCTAGTAACATACTTTTGTTGGCGAGTAAAAATATTTCCTTACTAGCCAAGGGCTAGTACGAGCTGGTATGAATCGTAGAGCCCTGGTTATGGTTCTTGAACTTGTATTTTTTGTTCAAATTTTAAATTTTTCGGACTTTTTTTTTGGACGTCCTTTGATATATTGACTTGATATTTGGTATGTGACTATATCTAGATGAATTACAGTTTAGGTTTGAATTTTGTTCTGGTCGAATGATTTTTAGTCCCCTACCGACGAATGCGAAGGGGACTTTAGGTTTGCACTCCGTTCGTCAGTCCGGCAGATCAGTTTTCCGCACTTTTTTTCATCGTGCTTGAAGATATTGATTTGATATTTGGTATTAGCTTAACCATGACAAGTTACAGATCAATTTAAAATTTTGTTTTGGTCTTGATTTTTTGCTGAGTTATGGCCCTTGGACTTAGAAAATTCACGCAAATAATTAGTTTTCCACACTTTTTTGTGGTACTTGCAGATATTGATTTGATATTTGGTATATTGCTTTACCATGATAAGTTACAGATAAAGTTCGAATTTTGTTCTGGTCCGTTGATTTTTTGCTGAGTTATGGCCCTTGGACTTAGAAAATTCACGCAAATAATTAGATTTCTGCACCTTTTTTGGTCCTGCTTGCAGATATTGATATGATATTTGGTATATAGTTTTACCATGATAGGTTACAGGTCAAGTTCGAATTTTCTTCCGGTACGATGATTTTAAAGGCTTTCAACGACTTTTGCTATTGCGTTTAGATCTTTTTCTCAACAACTAGACATGGTACAGCAATGATACCTGGCCAGTAGATATATCTTAGATAGTACTACAGGGTTCACTGTTAATTGGGTAATTTGACCTACATTGTATGCATGAACGACTCTGGCTAAGGTTTGCATTTAGGTCAGTTTGAATACGGATCAGCGCTTCTCGTGTCTCAAAGACACAGTTTTTAGTTTAGTTTTTAGTGTAAGTGCACCAGGATATATTTGTACTTAGGGGTATTTATATTTAGTTTATGCCAAATTTGGAAGGAAGTTAAGCATTCTATTCTCGTATTACTCAGCCGGTAGGGGACTATGTATTGCCATGCAATACTCTCAAAATGCTTGTTATTAGTATTAACTCACAAACGGTATATTGTTATTATTAGTAGTAACTCACAAACGGTATATTGATATTATTAGTATTAACTCACAAACGGTATATTGATATTATTGGTAGTAACTCACAAACGGTATATTGTTATTATTAGTAATAACTCACAAACGTTATATCGATATTATGAGTAGCCACTCACAAATGGTATATTGGTATAATGAATAGTAACTCAAAAAGGGAATTTGTTTATATTTTGATATTGTCTAATTACAAGTAGGGTTTAATGATATGCTGAAATATAAAACCAATAGACCATCTATCTGGTACTGTGTATGAAGAATCAATAGATTATCATAAAAATAAGATGAATTTTGATAATGGTTTAAATATGGAAAAAATATGCCATACATTTCACAATATGTTTTGCTTTGCTTTGGAGAAATCTGCTCTTCAGAACGTTTTATACTTTGAAGTTATTTAATAATTACCTATTTATTTAAATTTGGTGCTAAAACTGTTATATTTTTTCGTTATTTGTTATCTAATATCCATTCAGTAATTGTATGGAGTGGTAATTTAGTATTTAGTTGAGTGATTACTCGCTCTAAGTCTACGTTAAAATTTTAATCTTATTTTTTTCAGGAAAATGAGACTTGTAAACCAGGATGCCCAGGTAATGTACATTTATAATGAGACTTGTAAACCAGGACGTCCAGGTAATGTACATTTATAATTAGATTTGTAAACCAGGATTTCCAGGTAATGTACATTTATAATTAGACTTGTAAACCAGGATGTCCAGGTAATGTACATTTATAATGAGACTTGTAAACCAGGATATCCAGGTAATGTACATTTATAATTAGACTTGTAAACCAGGATATACAGGTAATGTACATTTAAGGAATATTTGAAATTGTTGAACAGGTTATACGATATAACCTGGTTTGGGCCAGTTTACGCTTAATAAGCCGCGAAGCGGTTTATGAAAAGCGTAATCTGACCCAAACCAGGTTATGCAAGTATAACCTGTTCAACAATTTCAAATATTCCTTATAATTTAATTTTTACAGCAAATTTAATGATTCCTCGATTTTAATTACGATTATTTCATGTGACTATTTGAATTTGTCGTTAGCGGATGAACACGTTGGTGACGTCATAATACCAACCCAGGTTATACAGTATAACCAATGTTTCTCCAGGTGAATCAGCCAATCGGATTGCAGTATTCACATCAAATTAAATTCTTTATAATTAGACTTGTAAACCAGGATGTCCAGGTAATGTACATTTATAATAAGACTTGTAAACCAGGATATCCAGGTAATGCACATTTATAATGAGACTTGTAAACTAGAATATCCAGGTAATGTACATTTATAATTAGACTTGTAAACCAGGATTTCCAGGAAATGTACATTTATAATTAGACTTGTAAACCAGGATGTCTAGGTAATGTACATTTATAATTAGCAGTGTTTTCATTTGAAGCCGGGAACCGGTGCATTTCACCGGCTATTGCTATAAAATTCCCGGTTATGAATTTTTCAAGTATGGGTTTAATGTTAAAAAAAGTAATCCAATTGTCTTTTCTATTTTAATTGTGTAAGTTTGTCATTTGCCGGCATGTACTCTCGGAGTGAACATGGGATTATATGATTCGGGGATTGAAAACAAATCTTAGTGTTTGAGCTTGGTTACGATTTGACCTTAATTTCGTATATGAAAAAGCGCTGCTGTGACAAAGACACGAGTCGATGGCCATTTTTTCTTTCGGCCTCAAATCATTCTCGTCCAACTTATAATATTTCAATTACTTCCGGTTTTTAATCTAACGGTTTTGTTTACTTCAGAGGATAAATATGAAATGACCGAAGGCTGAAGAAGGGAAGAATTAATCATTTCTTTAAGTTAAAACATTACGATTCACAGTAGGAATAATAAATAAAAGTTTAATCATTCCAACGGAAGATTCGAGGCCGACTACAGCTTTGGTCCGAATGACATTGATAACATCGACGAAGAGGCAGAAATCAATATTAAACTTTTGTCCAAAAAAAGCAGAAAGACGATTAAAATTATTTGAATTAATTGATTGAAATAGTGAACTGTGAAGGTTTATGCTTTCTATTAAAGTAAGCATGGTCTGATCTTGTAACGTTGTATCGGTATGGAAAAAGGGGGTACTACCACGTGGTACTACCGAATACGATGAGCACCAGCCCAAGAGTAAACCAGTAAAACTTAGTTTAATTGTTCAGACCACTAAATATTTTCAGTTTTTATTTAGAACTGCATTTGTATATAAAATAAATTGCAGGAATTTGATTCGGACAAGTAAATTCAATTGTTCATTTCGGGAACTGGGCCAGTAAGATGCCACATTTCTGACTTTAATATCTCGAATGACATTGCAAATATTCGATGTCCCTAGTCATTTTCAAGAGTACCCTGTCTGACATTATTTTGATTTTCTGTTTGAGGACATGGGATATTCATGTATTACAGTATATGCATTAACATGAAAAAGTATCTAGTCTGCCAAACTATAGACTAAATGTATATGCAGATGTCTATGACTATGAATATAAGGAACAACTTTCATTCTTCATTTAAAAAAAAGGAATTTGTATTGATACTGGTTTGTGGTTACATTAACAATCATATTCTTGAATATTACTAAAATCTGAAAGTTTTTTTCTGTTATTAAAAAAAGTTAAATGCATACTTAAGAGTGACATTACAGTAAGAATATAGAAAAGGCTAGCAAATTAACAAGTATATTCTTTAAATATGCATTTAATATGATAATATAAGCTTTAAGATAAGAAATTCATAATGATGCTATTTTAATTATTCAAAAACTGCAAAGAATCTGAATGCTGATATAACTTCATACTATGTCAAGGAAATGAAGCAAACACCAATATTATCAAATCTTTATTTTCAATGGTACATAATCATAGGAGAAGTCCATATTTCTTTTCTGAATGATCCAAGTTTATTTCTTCTGCCTACCAAACTTGTACATTTATCTTTGACCTGAAAAATTGCAGAACCATGTGACATCTTTCTCAGAAATAACAATGGAAAATGACTGATGGTTGTTAACTTCATCTTGAGAAATCATTCTCAATGAAAAATTGTTCAATGGTCAAGAAGATTTTTTAAAGTTAGGAAACACCCTCAAAAGCAAGTCAAAATTCACCAAATCAAAAATCGGCTGGGGTGCTTCCACCTGCACCCTTACCAGGGCTTTTCACTGAACCCATTGGTGGCTTTCTGACTCTCGGCCGAATTTTCTCTCCGTCTATAATTCTAAAATCTCCCCCTATAAAAATTTGTAGTGAAAACACTGAATTAGACTTGTAAACCAGGATGTCCAGGTAATGTACATTCACAATGAGACTTTTAAACCAGGATGTCCAGGTAATGTATATTCACAATGAGTTTTGTAAATCAGGATGTCCAGGTAGTGTACATTTGTTATTAGACTTTAGTCCAGGATGTCCAGGTAATGTACAATTATAGTGAGACTTGTAAACCGGGATGTCCAGGTAATTTACATTTATAATTAGACTTGTAAACCATGATATCCAGGTAATGTACATTTATAAAAATGAGATTTGTAAACTAGGATTTCCAGGTAATGTACATTTATAATGAGACTTGTAAACCAGGATTTCCAGGTACCGTAATGTACATTTATAATGAGATTTGTAAACCAGGATTTCCAAGTAATGTACATTTATAATTTATAAAAGAACAAAGACACCAGTACAAAACCAAACTTTAACTGGACAAAGCCTAATTTTGCTTAAGCACAAACTTAACTGGACAAAGCATAATTTTGTTTAAACACAGACTTTAACTGGACAAAGTATAAGTTTGTTTAAACACGGACTTTAACTGGACGAAGCCTAATTTTGTTTAAACTCATACTTTAACTGGACAAAGCCTAATTTTGTTTGAGCACAAATTTTAACTGGACAAAGTCTAATTTTGTTTAAGCACAGGCTTTAACTTGACAAAGCATAAGTTTGTTTCAACACCAACTTTAACTGGACGATGCCTAATTTTGTTTAAACACAAACTTTAACTTGACAAAACCTTTTTTTTAAACACAAACTTTTACTGGACAAAGCCTAACTTTGTTTAAAAACAAATTTTAACTTTGCAAAGCCTAATATTGTTTAAGCATAAACTTTAACTGGACAAGGCCTAATTTTGTTTAAGCACAAACTTTAACGGGACAAGGCCTAATTTTGTTTAAGCACATACTTTAACTGGACAAAGCCTAATTTTGTTTCAACACGGACTCTTACTGGACAAAGCCCAATTTGTTTAAACACAAACTTTAACTGGATAACGCCTTATTTAGTTTAAACACAAACTTGAACTTGACAAAACCTTTTTTTAAACACAAATTTTAACTGGACAAAGCCTAATTTTGCTTAAACACACACTTTAACTAGAAGAAGACCAATTTGGTTTAAACACTAACTTTAACTGAACAAGCCTAATTTTGTTTAAGCACAGACTTTAACTAGACAAAAGCTAATTTTGTTTAAGCACAAATTTAACTGAACAAAGCCTAATTTTGCTTAAACAGTGTTTTGACATATAAGTTAAGTGTGATATTTGGCTTGTTACATGTTATTGTGTAGTGTAAGAGTATAATGTAAGACGTCCAGTATAATGTTACTGTATTTTGCATAGCTTGTGAATATCTCCATTTTAGCACACCTGGACCAATTGCTTAACTCATTTAAGCGATTTTCCTAAACAAAATGCAGGATATGGTCAGAACAGATAAAAAAGGACTGGAGAAGTTTCAGTTGTTTTTCATTGATTTTTACCTATTTTATTTTCTCACCAGAATCAGCCTGAAAAAATGTCGGTATTATAATCTATCTCTTTTGTTCCATCGTTATCGTATGTTGTGTTTGTTAGCTTTTCACATTCCAATAATAATTTTTTTCTGAAATTACTTGAACCAAACTTAGGCGATAATTGGGTGACATTTTTACTTGTTGAAACATTTTAGTATGGCAGCTAGAAAAAAGTATATTTTATGCGATCTGATTAGTGTAATTTTATAAAAAGAAAAAAATTAAAAACCTTTAAGACACACCACATGTGTGATATAACAGTATACGAACGTGTGGCCACCACCACAAGACAAAGTTATGATATAGTATCCCAATAAGAAATAAACATTTAATAACGAAACTCTATATGTATAGTTGCTGTCGTCAGTTGGGGATGGTGACAAGTGCAGTTTTATGTGCAACACTTTAAATACAATACTGTTATTATCTCCTCGCCAACGAAGTTGCGAAGGGATATCATAAGTAACGCTTCCGTCCGTCCGTCCTTCCTTAACATCCTTGTGAACACTCTAGAATCAACATTCTTCAATGGATTTTGACCAAACTTGGTACATACTTAGTCCTTAAGAGAATC
>MJUT01002158.1:47384-59019 GCA_002080005.1 Gigantidas platifrons | reverse complement strand
TTTAGGTAGGTGTTTTTTTTAGCTCACCTGGCCAAAGGCCAGGTGAGCTTTTGCCATCACTTGGCGTCCGTCGTCCGTCGTCCATCGTACGTCGTCAACTTTCACATTTTAATCTTCTTCTTAGAAACCACTGGGCCAATTGCAACCAAACTTTGGTGGAATGGTCCTTGGATGGCCCCCTTCCAAAATTATGTCCGGTGATCCCGACTTCCAACCAATATGGCCGCCAAGCTAAAAATAGAAAAAGGGGGTATAAAATTTTAATTGTCCATTGCTGCTTTAGTATAAGTCAAAATGAGCTCAAATTTTAACTGCAGCTACATGACAAGGAGTATTTTAACATATATTCCGGGTTTTTCTGTGAAATTTTTCTTTCAGCTGATTTATACCGATTATGCGAATTAGGCATATTTTGATAAAAGATCACATTTAAGGTTGCACTAGAGGCAAAATGGCATTTTTTATCGAATTTTGTTTTCTTTCATTTTTCAATAGATATATATGTTCACTAACATATTACATCAAAGAAATGTCAGTATATTATCCAATTAATGTTTAATTAGCTAATTTATATATGTAAACAAAAGCACATGGTCAAATCTGTTCTTATCTAAATAACAAGGAGGAGCTTATCTATCAATCAGTGTTGTAATATAACAGCTTGCTTATCAGTCTCCTGTTGACCTCTATTGACCACTATTTATATTGTGGTTAATTTATGTAATGATGGATGAAGAAGCAACAAACCAGCTTCTCTGGCGGCTTCAACAAAAGCATTTCTTTGGTCTTCTAAACTCAGATGATGACAGTGTCTTCTGTTGGGAACTTTTGGCATATTTTTTCCTTTACTTGATGATTTTATTTTCAATTTTGTTTTATTATTTGAGTAAATTCTCAAAACTTTTCCCTTAGGACCAGTCTATTTATATTCAGGGGTGTTATACAAGTGTAACTTATTAACTTGACAGCTTTCTATTGACATTCTGTCAATATTTCTCAATAAACAAAGTTTTACTTGAATGTTGCATTTATTTATTTCATTTATTTACATTTAATTCACTTGTGTTGCAAACTTTCTGTAATACTAATCTCTCCTGTAATCCCTTTGTTAATTATGGCTTCTGGTTATGTAATAAGGGGAGGAGCATTGACCATACTGATCAGCAGGAATCAAACCAGTGACGTCAAATCTCCCGTCAAATGCCATGATTGGGACAAAATAGAATGGCCAGTGCATTTATAATGCAGAAATAACAGCTTGTGTATACATTATATACATGATGTGTAATTAATTTCATTGAAATAATGTTCTAGATCACTCCCCAAGTATTCCCAAGGATATTGAAAGTATTTGTGTAGATTTAATGGGGACAAAACTGGGAAATTTTGTTTTGGGGCTATTTTGGGGCTTTATTTTATGAGTGAAATACTAACTTGAATTTAAAATAACAACTTTATGGGTCTATTGACCTGATGTTGGTATATGTTGTTCTGTAGGGTGTATTCTACAAAACAGTGTCTCAGATTTCAAAAAATTTGTTTCTAAAAATATTTATACCTCTTTGAAATTGGGAACAGAATGGAAGGATTAGCTTTTGCAGTCTGTATGACATAACAAATGAATGAAACCATATATCAAAATTCTGAGACACTGTTTTGTAGGTTGTAGTTAGATCTTCCAGAGAAAATAAAAAATTCTGGTGTGTGATTTGACCTGGACATGCTATTTTTAATCAAAGAGCATACCCTAGTTTTTTGTGCATTATATTACATAACTTTTGATTAAATTGATTTTGAAATATGAAATTTAGTTTACAATAAAGAGCAATCTTTCAGAAACACATAGATACCAAGATGTTTAATTTCCATTTAGTAGTTTTTGAGAAATAATCTTTTACAGATTGGTAGTCAAGACAAACAAAATTTCCCTCTAGTGCTACCTTAAATCGTCTCCTCTGAAACCGCTGAACCAAATTAAAGCAAACCTGACAGGGATGATCCCTGGATGGGTCCCTTTCAAAATTGTGTCCGACAACCCCGCCCTCCATTCAAGATGGCTGCTGTTACTAAAGATTGAAATTTCTTCAATTGTCCATTGCAGCTTTAGTATAAGTCAAAATGAACTCAAATTTTAACTGCAGCTACATGGCAAGGAGTAGTTTAACATATATTTCGGGTTTTCTGTGAAATTTTTCTGTCAGCTGATTTATACCGATTATGCAAATTAGGCATATTTTGATAAAAGATCACATTTAAATCCTCTCCTCTGAAACCGCTGAACCAAATTAAACCAAACCTGGCAGGGATGGTTCCTAGGTGGATCCCTTTCAAAATTATGTCCGACAATCCCGCCCACCATTCAAGATGGCTGCTGTTACTAAAAGTAGACATTTCTTCAATTGTCCATTGCTGCTTTAGTATAAATCAAAATGAGCTCAAATTTTAACTGCAGCTACATGGTAATGAGTAGTTTAACATATATTCTGGGTTTTTCTGTGATATTTTTTCAGTCAGTTTATTCCATTTAGGAATATTATGAGATAAAAATTACATCTAAATCTTTTGCTCAGAAATTTTAGTTGAAATGATCTTTGGGTGGCCCACTTTCAAAATTATGTGTAACACTCCCATTTTCTATTTACTTTAAATGTCAAATTGAAAACCAGGTGAGCGATTACAGGCTCCTAGGAGCCTCTAGTTTATTTGATCTTATTTCAATAATTTGGAAAATATTTTAAAGTTGTTTGATGAAACCACTGAACCATTTGGAAATAATATAAAGGTAAATATCGAATTGAGTGTGCAAGACACGTTTCTGGAATAATGTTTATCAGTACGCTGATAGATAAAGGATTGCAAAGTCAAATAATCTGAAATATTTTGGAGCAAGAAAGCCATCAGACCTAAACAAGATAGTTATAATCAGCAAAAATCACAACATTGTTTCAGGTCGGAGTACATAGTGACCTAGATTTATACATTTATTTCATTTTTGGTAAGAACATTTCTTACTTTTATTTTCAGTAACAAGGGATGCATTTTTACAGCAACCTCCTACTGATCGTCACTTACAAAGACTCTCGTTGGAATATAACATCTATGAAGTGCGTAATATCATGGTATTTTCTGGATTACCATACGCAGATTGGAAGGCACTTTATATCTCCACCGAATTATCCGATAAGATGAAGAAATTTGAAGGACTGAAAAGATGTTGTGAGAAGAATGGTTTAACATTTAAACAATTGAAAAAAGTGGTTGAAAAAGACAGCATACAAACTGCACATACCATCTGCAAAGTAAGATTAATATAGTTAACCTGTCATGGTAGAACGCCTAGATGAGATCATGTGTACAACTATCATACTTAGTCCCTAATTTTGAACCCTGAAGTAGTATGTACATGTCAATCGTCTTGGTCACTAATTTTGAACCCTGAAGTAGCATGTGTACGTCAATTGTCTTTGGTCCCTAATTTTGAACCCTGAAGTATTATGTACATGTCAAACGTCTTGGTCACTAATTTTTAACCCTGAAGTAGCATGTGTACGTCAATCGTCTTTGCTCCCTAATTGTTAACCCTGAAGAAGCAGGTATACATAAGTCGTATTTGTTCCTAATTTTGAACCCTAGAGTAGTATGTATACGTCTAACGTTTTTAGTCCCTAATGTTGAACCTGAAGTAGCATGTATACGTCAATCGTCTTTGGTCCCTAATTGTGAACCCTGAGGTAGTATGTACACATCAATCGTCTTTGGTCCCTAATGTTGAACCTGAAGTAGTATGTATGCGTCAATGGTCTTTGGTCCCTAACGGTGAACCCTGAAGTAGTATGTACACGTCAATGGTCTTTGGTCCCTAATTGTGAACCCTGAAGTAGCACGTATACATAAGTCATATTTGGTCCCTAATTTTGAACCCTAGAGTAGTATGTAGTAGTCAATCCTCTTTAGTCCCTAATTGTGAACCATTAAGTAGTATGTGTACGTCAATCGTCTTTGGTCCCTAATTGTGAACCCTGAAGTAGCACGTATACGTCAGTCGTCTTGAGTCCCTAATTTTGAACCCTGAAGTAGCATGTATTCTTCAATTGTCCTTAGTCCCTAATTTTGAACCCTGAAGTTACATGTTTAGATGAATCGACTTTAGTCCCTAATGTTAACCCTGAAGTAGTGTGTATTCTTCAATTGTCCTTAGTCCCTAATTTTGAACCCGGGAGTACCATGTTTACATGAATTGTCGTTAGTCCATACGTTTGAACTCTGAAGTAGTGTGTGTACATCAATCGTCTTAATCCCCAATTTTGAACTCGTGATGTAGTATGGGTGCATAATCGTTTTGAGTAACCCACAGCTGATTACGCTTCTATTACTCTCCACTCACAACACATGGGTCAACTGGCAGAGTAATCATCGTAGGAATGCGATCGTTTTAAAACACTTTGATATGTCCCGACGACTGTCTTTATAGCCAAGCATATCACAACTTTGTGTATTCTGATTACCCCTTTGGTATCTTCAAACTCTTCTTTTAAATGTGTATAATTTAAGAAATAAGTTCCTTGTAAAATATGGAAGCCCCCATTTTTCTCTATTGTTTCTTCACCTCAAAAAAGGAGATTAACAATATCAAACAATTTTGATTTGTAACTATTAATAACCTTTCTATTAGCTCACCTGACCCAAAGGGTCATGTGAGCTTTTGTCATCACTTTGTCATCGTCGTCCGCGTCTGTAAACTTTTCATACTTTCATCTTCTTCTTTGAAACTACTGAACAGATTTGGACCAAACCTGGCAGAAATGTTCATTGGGAGGTCCTCTACCAAATTTGTTATTTTGGTTTAGAACGAAAATCCAACATGGCCGCCAGGGCCAATAATGTGTTCTGATTGGTTGAAACTTTGAAAATGTTCTTGTCAGAAACTACTCAGCCGATGGAATTGTAACATTATAGAAATGATGACTGGATGGTCCTCTACTAAATTTGTTATTTTTGTGCCGATCGCATATCCAAGATGGCCGCCATGACTCGACTTAGTTTTTATATAGGACCCTATGGGAAAAATGTTTAAAAATGTTTTCCTCTGAAACCAGTAAGTCAGTATAAAGCAAACATGGCATGAATGGTCCTTGGGTGGTCAACTTTCAAAAGAATGTCATGTGACCCCGACCTCCATCCAAGATGGCCACCATCAGCGAACATAGTTTTAACATAGGACCCTATGGGGAAAATGTTTAAAAAAAATGTTCCTCTGAAACCAGTAAGTCAATTTAAAGCAAACATGGCATGAATGGTCCTTAGGTGGTCAACTTTCAAAATAATGTCATGTGACCCCGATCTCCATCCAAGATGTCCGCCATCAGCATACATAATTTTAACATAGGACCCTATGGGAAAAAATGTTTTAAAATCTTCTCCTCTGAAACCAGTAAACCAATATAGCAAACATGTCATCGATGGTCCTTAGGTGGTTAACTTCCAAAATTGTGTTCATTGACCCCAATCTCGGTCCAAAATGGCCGCCGTCAGCGGACATAGTTTTAACATAGGACCCAATGGGAAAATTGTTTAAAAGTCTTCTCCTCTGAAACCAGTCAGCCAATTTAAAGTAAACATGGCATGGATGTTCCTTGGGTAGTATATACTTTCAAAATTGTGTCATGTGACCACAACCTTCATCCAAGATGGCTGCCATGAGCAGACATAGTTTTAACATAGAACCCTATGGGATTTGAATAGTAACTTAGATGTATTCGGCATGCAGACATTCTTAAGAGGATTTATTTATATCAGGTGAGCGATATAGGCTCACCTGAGCCTCTAGTTTCAACAAAACAAGGATTTTTTCCGCCAGTTGATCCACGTGTGGTGAGGGAAAAGTATTCGGGTAGATCATATGTAGAGCAATTTTGAAGTCCCTCATTTGAAACAATAAATACATACAGGTTTGTTAATTACTGATAACTAGAGGTCGCTTGAGTCAATAACAACATTACTATTATAAGTTATTAATTGATGAACAAAATGATACATGGTGGAGATTAAAGTATACATCTATTGGTGATCTATACATAGACACTTATCTTTCTATAATTTTAGTTAATTGTATTCGTGGTTTGATAAGATCATATAGTGTGCAGTACATTATATGTCTATCTTTTTATCAGAGCTATATTACAGCCAATTATAAGAGTTATCTAACCTTAAGTTCAACAGATCTGCCTATTACATATAATTATATATGTTATGGTACACACTGCTTGCTAACATGATTGTTAGGTAGATTATTGTCTATCAATATTCATTTAATTAATTACAGGTCCTACGTGACAAATTTATAGATTATGGTAAGTAGAATAATGATAATGAACAGATATCAAGCAATAATCTCGATTGACAAAGCAAAAGTAATAACAAAACAGCAAAACTTAAGCAAAACAAAACAAAAGATCAAGCAATACAATACAATATGGATGTTTAGAGTAGCCAAGCGTTTTCATTATTCAGGCTCAAAAAGCGAAATCTGACAACAATTATAAGAGCATCACAACTTTTAACAAAAACAACCTCAAAAGATTGAATATTACAATTAAGCTGCTATTATAATCATGGCCACGACAGCAACCATACCTAGAAGTACACCCTACTAGCATACAGTCATGACCATGACAGCTATCATAGGTAGAAGTAAATCCTACTATCATACAATCATGACCATGACAGCCATCATAGGTAGAAGTAAATCCTACTATCATACAATCATGACCATGACAGCTACCATAGGTAGAAGTAAATCTTACTATTATACAATCATGACAGCCACCTTAGGTAGAAGTAAATATTACTATCATACAATCATGACCATAACAGCTGCCAAAGGTAGAAGTAAATCTTACTATCATACAATCATGACCATGAAAGCTATCATAGGTAGAAGTAAATCTTACTACCATACAAGCATGACAGATTCCATAGATAGAAGTAAATCCTACTATCATACAATAATGGATACCATAGGTAAAAGTAAGTCCTACTATCATATAATCATGACCATGACAACCACCTTAGGTTGAACTAAATCCTACTATCATACAATCATGACCATGACAGATACCATAGGAAATGTAAATATTACTATCAAACAATCATAATCATGACAGATGCCATAGGTAGAAGTAAATCCTACTATCATACAATCATGACAGATACCATAAGTAGAAATAAATATTACTATTATACCATCATGACAATGACAGCCACTATAGGTAGAAGTAAATCCTACTATCATACAAGCATGACCATGACAGCTATCATAGGTAGAAGTAAATATTACTATCATACAATCATGACAATGACAGCCACCATAGGTAGAAGTAAATCTTACTATCATACAATCATGACCATCACAGCTGTCATAGGTAGAAGTAAATCCTACTATCATCCAATCATGACCATGATAGCTACCATAGGTAGAAATAAATCTTACTATCATACAATCATGACCATCACAGCTATCATAGGTAGAAGTCAATCCTACTATCATACAATCATTACCATGATAGCTACCATAGGTAGAAGTAAATCTTACTATCATACAATCATGACCATTACAGCTGTCATAGGTAGAAGTAAATCCTACTATCATACAATCATGACCATGATAGCCACCATAGGTAGAAGTAAATTTTACTATCATACAATCATGACAGCCATCATAGGTAGAAGTAAATCCTACTATCATACAATCATGACCATGACAGCCACCATAGGTAGAAGTAAATCCTACTATCATACAAGCATGACCATGACAGCTACCATAGGTAGAAGTAAATATTACTATCATACAATCGTGACCATTACAGCTGTCATAGGTAGAAGTAAATCCTACTATCATACAATCATGACCATGACAGCTACCATAGGTAGAAGTAAATATTACTATCATACAATCGTGACCATTACAGCTGTCATAGGTAGAAGTCAATATTACTATCATACAATCGTGACCATTACAGCTGTCATAGGTAGAAGTAAATCCTACTATCATACAATCATGACCATGACAGCTGCCAAAGGTAGAGGTAAATCCTACTATCATACAATCATGACAATGACAGCCACCATAGGTAGAAGTAAATCTTACTATCATACAATCATGACCATGACAGCTACCATAGGTAGAAGTAAATCCTACTATCATACAATCATGACCATGACAGCTATCATAGGTAGAAGTAAATCTTACTATCATACAATCATGACCATGACAGCCATCATAGGTAGAAGTAAATCTTACTCTCATACAATCATGACCATGCCAGCTACTATAGGTAGAAGTAAATCCTACTATCATACAATCATGACTATGACAGCTATCATAGGTAGAAGTAAATCTTACTATCATACAATCATGACCATGACAGCCACCATAGGTAGAAGTAAATCCTACTATCATACAATCATGACTATGACAGCCATCATAGTTAGAAGTAAATGTAACTAGGACACAATCAAACCCAAGACGCCCCCAACATACACTTTAACCTTTTTATATGATTTTATCTATGTTGATAAAGACACAATTTTAATCCAAATTGTTTGAGTATGTAAGTTATTTGAGGTGTATAAAGCTAATTACTACATCGTCATTTATATTAATTATTTAAGTAACGGGATGCATATTTATTTTAATTATTTGAGAAGCGGTTTGTAAATTAACATAACTGAGCATCATCAATTAATAAAAAACTATTTTACATGCGATGTCTTAAATTGAATTGGTTATATTTTGTGTATTTTTTGTAATTTTAGATTTGGAACCAGAAAAATGGGATCTTGTGTTGACAGACGAATTTATTGATAAACTGGCACCTTTAGTTGGAAGGCAGTCTTTACAATTCCTTCTGGAGCTTGGTATGACATTCCAAGACTGGGATCAGATTACATACAGACAATCAGAGAGAGACTTAGTACGGTTAAATTGTGATATCCTGGAAACTTGGAAACAGAACTGTTGTAAATATAGTGTAAGACCAATACTAAGAGATATTGGAAGAGTCTTTGGTAACATTGGAAAACATATCAAAATAATTGAAAATACATTGTTTGACTAAAAGTCAAATTCTCTTTTTTCACTGAAAACATTGTTTGCTTGTAAAGAGAAGAGAATACAATGAAAAACTACAACATGAATAAGTAATATATATATATATATAGAAGACAAACTCATTTATTATTGTTTATATATAGGAGACAAACATGAATACATTATATCATTTTTCATTGTCTATATATAGAAGACAAACATGAATACATTATATCATTTATTATTGTCTATATATAGAAGAAAAACATGAATACATTATATCATTTATTAGTGTCTATATATAGAAGACAAACATGAATACATTATATTATTTTATATTCCATTTTTGAGTTACAACATCAAAGGATCAAGTGTAAATAAAATTGACAGTAAACTTCATTGCAGTTTTATTAAGGTTGTTTGAAAACAAAATGACAACTACGGCTGTCAGCAAATTGTTTCTCCAGGCACTATGGGAGTGCTTGACTAAATATGTTGATGCACATCAAAAACTAGCACATACCTTAACCCTGATATTCTTTGATTGTAAGGGCGTGATTGAATTTAATTTATATCTCTTTTCAAATTTGAAATCTCCAAGATTAGGGTCTTAGAAACATTATTTTTATTCCAGAAACGTGTTGTGCATACTGTATTTGATATCTACGTTTTATTCTTATTGTTCAGCAAACCACCCATAAATACCTGGTAAACTTTCTAACACAAGGTACAAGTCAAGCAAACCTTTAACTAGACACATATCTGGTAAACTTTCTAGCATAAGATACAAGTCAACCACACCGAGTAGTGGACTAGACAAATACCTGGTAAACATTTTAGCATAAGGTACAAGTCAACCACACAGAGTAGTGGACTAGACAAATACCTAGTAAACATCCTAGCATAAGGTACAAGTCAACCACACCGAGTAGTGGACTAAACAAATACCTGGTGAACATCCTAACATAAGGTTCAAGTCAACCACATCGAGTAGTGGACTAGACAAATACCTGGTAGACATCCTAACATAGGATCCAAGTCAACCACACCGAGTAGTGGACTAGAAAAATACCTAGTAAACATCCTAACATAAGAAACAAGTCAACAACACCGAGTAGTGGACTACATAAATACCTGGTAAACTTCCTAGCATAAGATACAAGTCAACCACACCGAGTAGTGGACTAGACAAATACTTAGTAAACTTCCTAACATAAGATACAAGTCAACCACACCGGGTAGTGGACTTCGCAAATACCTGGTAAACTTCCTAGCATAAGATACAAGTCAACCACACTGAGTAGTGGACTAGACAAATACCTAGTAAACATCCTAACATAAGGTACAAGTCAACCACACCGAGTAATGGACTACACAAATACATAGTGAACATCCTAACATTAGAAACAAGTCAACCACACCGAGTAGTGGACTAGAAAAATACCTGGTAAACTTTCTAGCATAAGATACAAGTCAACCACACCGAGTAGAGGACAACAAAAATACTTAGTAAACTTCCTAGCATAAGATACATGTCAACCACACCGAGTAGTGGACTAAGCAAATACCTGGTGAACATCCTAACATAAGGTTCAAGTCAACCACACCGAGTAGTGAACTAGACAGATACCTAGTTAACTTCCTAACATAAGGTACAAATCTACCACATCGGGTAGTGGACTAGAAAAATATCTGGTAAACTTCCTAACATAGGATGCAAGTCAACCACAGTGAGTAGTGGACTAGACAAATACCTGGTATCCTTCCTAACATAAGGTACAAGTCAACCACACCGAGTAGTGGACTAGACAAATTCCTGGGAGACATCCTAACATAAGGTGCAAATCAACCACCCCGAGTAGTGGAATAAACAAATACCTGGTAAGAATCCTATAATAAGATGCAAGTGAACCACACCGAGTAGTGAACTAGACAAATTCCTAGTAAACATCCTAACATAACAAAAAAGTCAACAACACCGAGTAGTGGACTACACAAATACCTGGTAAACTTCCTAGCATAAGATACAAGTCAACCACACCGAGTAGTGGACAAGACAAATACTTAGTAAACTTCCTAACATAAGATACAAGTCAACCACACCGGGTAGTAGACTACACAAATACCTGGTAAACTTCATAGAATAAGATACAAGTCAACCACACCGAGTAGTGGACTACACAAATACATAGTAAACATCCTAGCATAAGGTACAAGTCAACCACACCGAGTAGTGGACTAGACAAATACCGGTAAGCTTCCTAGCATAAGATACAAGTCAACCACACCGAGTAGTGAACTAGACAAATACCTTGTAAACATCCTAACATAAGGTACAAGTCAACCACACCGAGTAGAGGACAACAAAAATACTTAGTAAACTTCCTAGCATAAGATACATGTCAACCACACCGAGTAGTGGACTAAACAAATACCTGGTGAACATCCTAACATAAGATACACCTCAACCACACCGAGTAGTGGACTACACAAATACCTGGTAAGCTTCCTAACATAGGATGCAAGTCAACCACACTGAGTAGTGGA
>MJUT01002155.1:45226-65497 GCA_002080005.1 Gigantidas platifrons | reverse complement strand
ACGCAATTTCGTGGCTTGTCCTTTTTATCCTTTCTATATTAATTTATATATGTAAATATATTATGTATATATATGTAGATTCTGAGGTAAAATAAACAGGCTAATTATGAACTAATCATAATTGACAACTTGCCTTTCATTTTATATGCCTTGCAATGTCGTATAAAATACTGCTGACCTCTCGGTTCACCCTGCGTATTGATAGACGTTTCTTTGAGAAGGGAATTTGTCTTTTACAAATTATACATGATGGTGCATTATAGATCTAGTTTAATCAGCCCGCCTTTCATAATAGACGGTTGTAACTTATACTTTAGTAGTCAGAAAATCATCACTATCTGTCAGTGGTCATTGTCAACTAAAATTCTGCAATTTTTTTAATTTATATAGTGACTAGACTCGGGAATCATATTTGTCTTAATTGCGGCAGGCATGCACTGATTTGACCTACAACTTTCCTCCTTGTTGCAAATAATTGCTTGTTGTTTAGAATTGTCAATTACGTGTGGGATTGAATTCAAAATACAAATACAACATGGAAATATATTTATACAAATAAGAATTTGCTATATTCTTTGAAACTGTCTACAAATTCCGGAGCACCTGTTTCATTCCCTTTCCATCAGGAGTTCATGTTGTTCGCATGTGTTATATGATTGTATTTTTTTAATGTTGATGTTTGCTTCTTGTTTCCAGGGATTTATATGTCATTGGTTCTTGGTTGCTCATTCGGTTTTTCTTATTTTCTAACATGCCTTTAAGATTCAATTGGAGATGACCAAGTGATCTAAGGAAGCTGGATGTTGAACATTTTCGGGAAAATCCACACATAGCTCTTGAAACATTTACAGACTTTTACTCATAATATTTGAAACATATCTAAATCGAGTTTACATGTGCCCATTTGTCTGATTTAAAAAAAAATATTTTTGAACCACGAACACTTCAGACCATTGACCCTTCGGACTATCGATTGATTGATGATTTTTGGTGTTTAACGCCACGTGCACGTTCAGCTATAATTCAGCTATATCATGGCGACCAGTTTTAGCGGTGGAAGAAGCCGGAGTACCCGGATAGAACCACTGACCATGGTCAAGCAACTGGTAAACTTATCACCTGCAGCTGCGAATCTCTGACTATCGACCTTTCGGACCAATGACCCTTCGGACCAATGACCCTTTGGACCAATGACCCTTCGGACTAATGAACCTTCGGACCAATGACCCTTCGGACTAATGAACCTTCGGACCAATGCCCTGGAATCAACCTGCCGGACAAGTAGATTTTCCTGGCTAGCTTGTCCGAGGACAAGTAAAGATCAACAAATACAAATAATTTCTAATTAAAGTACTCCGGAAAGACAATTTCTCAAATGATATTATATCGTAAATATTGACGGTTATGTAGATAAATATTGTTTTATTTTTATTGGAAATGATCACGTCAGTGGTGTTCCGAAAGCAGCTAAAAATAACCAGAATTGTACAAGTTCTAAGTTGAGTATTACGACTCGATTGCAATGATAATTGTACTGCATTTACTTAACAATAACCGGGACCGTGTAACAGGTTTTTATTGGAGTTCCGAATATGACGTTTCCTTGCTTGTCCATACAAATGTAGCTTTTCATAAACAAACAGGGCCTTACATCCATGGACGTATAATACAAATCGGGTTGCAGTCGTTACAATGGACAAATATTTGATAATAAAAAAAAGTGGGAAAGATTCTGGCCACAATGAACATCACGAGAAAGTTAAACGCAAAACTCTAGCAGAAAAGGACACAGAATGTGAGGAAAAACACCCAAGTGGCTAGCCGGTTTCTCATGTTTACTGCTGGATTCTGATAGTGTCTCATATATTGAAATATCTGCAGAATATACTCTGATTTTGCTGACAAGAAATCATTAATGTTTATTGGCAATATCGTGGACAGAATGGATACGTATCTTCCCACCAGTCATCTGCAAAGTATGAAGACACCACTAAAACTAAATACTAGTACATGACTGTTTTGATAGATAAATCCATTGTCAAGGTTAATCAAAATGAACTTCATTGATATGAGATTTTTTTTCAACACAGCTTATTCTGTATCTAAAAACAACCAGCTATTCTCTGACTGCATATTCCTATCTGAAATTCAAATTTAAAATGGCCTTCATTTGGGCAGTGATCACTTAGGCAGGGATGTTTGTGTTAACTTGATTAAAACTATATTTCAAATTTTACGCAATGATGTAATAGACAATATAAACAAGTTCAATTTAGCAACTGTGTTTATAAGTATCAAATGTTTGTACAAAAAACAGGACAAGTAGGATTTTGTCTGGACAAGTAACTTTTTTCAGATGACTTGCCCGGGGACAAGTAGAACATTTCAGTATTTCCACACCCCTGGAATTAAAGACAATTGATACAATGTAATTATCACAACAATTAAGATTGTTGTTGCATGTGAACTACAAAATCTGTCAGTAATGTTTTCCCATTTATTTTAATTAGTCTTGACGGACAATTAATTACGGTATCACCAACAAAGTACCATCAAACATTGTGTTTTTATAATTTTTACAATAAATATACAAGTTGTTATTACAAACAATAAGAGGTAATGTTTGTTCAAGAAAAAGAGAGATTGGTATGGTTTGTTTTTGATTTCAAAACAACAAAATTGAGAAATTAGTATGGCTTTGTATGAACATAATAAATAGAAAATCATCAGGAATATGCTATGTATGAAAAACATATCTGAGGTAATAACTTCCTGAGATCGTTAATAATTACTGCAAGTACTCATACATAGACAGACAAGCCAATTTGAAGTAAATCAGTGCCTGTTATGCTTTAAATTTACAGAAAGGAGTCTATTACATTCCGATCGACACCCTTTCAACATTCTAGTATAGGGAACTTAATAGTTTCCAAGTCAGTCTACCACACTTCACAAGTGGGGCGAGTTGGAAATATTTTTTTTACTTGGGGGACGAGTAGGAGATGGGCAAGTTGACTTGGATTCGTTATCAACACACGAAATGGCTTCAAATGAGTTTACAGTCAAGTCCGTTTTCCCAGAAACCGACATCAAGGGTTGTTCCTTTAATTGGTGCCAAGCCATCATGCGTCAATTTTTTGAATTTTTCCCAACTGTTAAGAGCTTGCGGTGGTGTGTCAACGGATTTGCTCTCTCTCTTACGGATTTTGCATTAAATAATAAGCTACATATCAATTTTAATACCCCCCAATACAGTTATAAATCTAATGACTTTAAGGCATCATATACTGCCTTAGGGTCGTCGCTCAAGTTTACACACAAAATATGACCACGTGCGACAGCTCTGCAATTATAAAAATCCGTCTTTTGAAAGAAAAACTATTTTTTGTTTGTCTAAAGCCTTTCAGATTGACGTCACTTTCCTAAATGGCACTGTATGTATCAATCTCCCTAAGAAGGATAAAATTCGGGAACCATCGCCCGATATGTCATGTGTACCATTTCTACAGAGGTCCTGAAAACCTGTCCTTCAAGCTTGCTACTTTTCAAAATCTAGTATAAAGACATGATAATATAAGATTATATACTTACTTCTTCCAAATAAACAGTGTGTCTACTTTTTGCAGCGTGAACGGAAGCGAAAATAATGCGAGGTTTCAGGATGACGACTTTTGGTTGGTGACGATTTTGGGACGGTTTACGTTACTAGGAATACTACAAAACAATGATGCTATTAAGTATATATCTCATAAAAAGTATGGCCGAAACGACTTTGGACGAACTGGTTTATGGCCGAATCGTCTCGAAAGCCATAAGCTTATGCATTGATCGTCGATCTTCCCATGGATAGAATCAAGTGCCTGTGGATCAATTTATGAAAATCATGATAAAAACACATGTTCTGTCTGGAAAATAAAAACGAGGAAAGTTATGTATCATTGTAAACCCTTCTTCTTCTCCTTCCAGTGTAGGAGCGGATTCATTATTGAATGTATGTGATTCCATTAAAACTTTGCACATGCCGGGCAACAGAGCAAGCTTTCTTGTTTAGTTATATACATTTGTAGCTAAACTAATCCAATATTTACAAATAAGCTTCGTACAGGAGTATACGGTCTACTTCATGGAGACTGCCTTGAGGGCAGCTCGGAATCCTTCCACTGTGTTGGTCGTTATTATGTTGGTGGGCAGCTGATTCCAATCCCTGATGGTCGTGGGGGATAATGAGTTCATGTAAAATGTAGCTGTATACACCGTTTGTTATCCTCTCTTGGTAGAACTTGTGTTGACCTCTTGTTCTACTGTCGTTGGATGTTAGATACTGGTTTTGGTCAATATCTATAAAGTTGTTCTGTATTTTATAGAGCATGCATTGTCTGTTGGTTTTCCTTCGATCTTGTAGGCTTTCCCATTCTAATGTTTTTACCATGTTCGTAACGCAGCCTGTTGAGCTGTCCTTATAATCGTTACATACAAATCGTGCTGCTCGTCTCTGTACCTGCTCCAGTGATTTGATGTTTATCTGGTTAACTGGGTCTCAGACTGTACATTTGTACTGGCATATTCCACTGTAGGTCTAACCATGGAGGTGTAAGCTGCTGCTTTTACTGTTTTTGTACAGTCCTTTAAGTTCCTTTGAGTTCCTTATATCAGATTAACATTTAGGATGCAGTTTTTTGGACTACGTAGAACTATTATCTGATAAAATAACAGGAACTGTAACATTCACTCCAGAAATTGAGGAACCGATTCGTTTAGTTAAAGTTTGACAAAACTTAGAAACTTGTTGTTTTTACGGTGCATACCCATAGGGACACAAAAGTCTGCTTTTGGATTTTTAATGAATTCTAGCATGAACTATAGAAACAACAGCAAAAAATAAAGGATAAAACGGCAGAAAATTTTACAAGTATTTTGCATGAAGCAAAAATATCTCTCAAAGAGGGGATTGGTTCCTTTAGGATATAAGGAGAACCTTTTCCCCTCACCTCTTTGCTTTTTTGCATTTTGACCTTGGTTCAGAGGTAGGGGAAATTCACTAAAGGAAGGGGAATATCTGCCCATTTTTTTTTTAGATGTGTAGTTCCAAATTTGTGACTGTCCCTTAATGTCCAAGTCTGTAACATTGAGTCCCTTAAGAAGAGTTTGAAGAAACTAAAGGCGTAACGGAAATCCGTAAATCGAAGGACAGACAACACAATGGCCAAAAGAAAAAGGATGAACAATGATCTACCAAATAATATGCATTAAATTAAAGATTGAGCAACAATGCAAGAATCCTACTAAAACTGTGGGTTAACTCAGGTGCCTCGGAAGGGTAAACAGTTCCTGCTCCACTAGTGATACCCGTTGTGTTACTTTAGTTAAGAAGTCATGAATTAGGAAAGGACATAAATTGACATTTATACGTAACTCTGGCAGGTAATATGTTCTCGTCCATTTTCTCAGGCTTTTCATCTCTTGGTTTTATGGTGTTTAATGCCACTTTCAACAATATTTCAGTTATATTGTGGCAGTCAGTTTTATTGGTGGAGGAAAGCGGAGGACCCAGAATTTAATCTTTTTCAAAATTTTGTTTAGGTAATATGCCTTGTATGTATATTTGTGGCTGTTTCTGATAATGAATATTCATAGCATTCATGATTGTTTATAGTGTCGACTGAAGTATGAAAGCAACGGAAACACATAGTACAATGAACAGACAATTAAAAACACATAAAACCATCTTGCCTGTCTGTCATAACTTTGTGCAGAAGAGCACACCAAAGAGAATCCCTATCAAATAACATTTAAATATTATATGCCTAGCAAATACATCTCATAAATCTATTCAATAAAAGTTATGAAAAACATCTTATTTGGATTCTCTCTTTTTCTGACAGATTTAAAATTCTGGTAACCCAAATTTTCTTTTACCTACCTACCTACATGTACCCACTTCTGAAAAGTAGGGTAGGGAGAGGGCAAACAAACATATTTTTAAATGTGGCCTCTGTGACTTTCGACAGATTGATTGTTTTCTCCGGGTACTCAGATCTCCTCAACCAATAAAACTGACAGACATGATAAAACTGAAATATTGTTGAAAGTGACGTTAAACATCATAACCCTAACCATAAACATTGAGGGTTTCTTCATTGTAGTATGTACATGTGTCTTATTGTCTTTGTTGTATTTAAGAATTGAATGCATTCTTTTGAAGTTTCATTGGGGTATGAAAGCGTTGACCGAAGTACATGTTGAAAATGTAGTTCGATCAACGCTTTCATACCCCAATGAAACTTCAAAAGAATTCATTCAATTCTTATAATTATATTTAAATCACACCAAAATTTAATATACAAATGTAGTTGAATTTTTCGTTGTGAATTTTATTTGTGTTAGATTATTTGCTGTTGGAAATTACTACGCCATTGATTGTTTACATCATGGAGGCACGTGCAAGTTCAGGTTTGAGAGTAGAATAGTAGGGTTTCTTCATTGTAGTATGTACATGTGTCTTATTGTCTTTGTTGTATATATATATGTCCTACATATAAACTTAATTGGGAGCTTGATTTAAAAAAAAATTTGATCATACATGTCTCTTATATCATTTCAGTTGTTAGTAAACAGACAGAAGCTGGAGAAGAGCAGCTACTGAACACAAAACAGAAAATACACATTTTATCAGATGAAACAGCTCATGCACTTAAACAGAATGTATATAGGAACTATTCACAATTTATTGAAACAGCTAAAGAAATATCAAGTAAGTTTGTTTTGGCATATCACCATAACTGTAATCGTCTATATATATATGATCAACATATCATAAGGATGCTGCACATAAATTTTGTTAACATTTTATTGCTGGTTCTGAAGAAATTTTGATTTAAAGATTAAATGATTTTACCCCTTTTAGGCTCCCTAATGGCACTTCCCGGGAATCACCAGGGCGGATCAACTTCATTTGTACAAATCTGAATTGCCTTTTCCCAAAGACCAACCCAGCCAAGCTTGATCCGAGTCTTTGGTGTAGTATAAAAATAAATTTACATATATATATATAGAACAGGAATTTAATTGTTATTAGCATTAGATATCTTTTTCAAATGGAGATTCAATCGAGTACAAAAGAAGGCACCTGTGTCTATAGGGTCCCAAGTCTTGAGGGTCCAAATTTAGCTTAATCGGCTATACTGGGCAAAATTTTAGGAAATGTTTTGTCTTAAGACCCAGTGTCTCTATATTTTATAAAACAGCAGAGTGTTAAGTATAAGAATGATATCACTATGACCTTGACCTTTTATGTCAAGGTCAAATAAGTAAATCTTTGTACCTTGTATATTGCCCAATCCCATTTGTTTTTGTTATTTGCTCTATGAGGGATCTATGCTTTCAAATATAGGAAGTGTCAGAATATTTGAATTCCAACTTGGTTAGCCTGGAAGATTCTTGCCAATCTGGTAAACTGGTTGGGCAGTAAAAGGTGCTAGTTTAGGCACAGTAAAAAATTCAGAAATTTCCACATTTGAAATCAAATATTCCAGACAACTTCAGCTAAATACTACATATTAACAGTCTGTCAAGCGACTCCTGATTTTCCTGATTTTTCCTGATTTTGAGCTGTTCCTGATTTTTTCCTGAATTTGCTAGATAAACTCCTAATAACTCCTGATTTTGAACTTTTTCCCCACAAAAAAAAATAACATAATAATATGTTGAAATTATTTTAGTGTAAAGCATCTTATCAATAAAAGGAGGTCAGGAAAATGGCCTAAGTAAGACCTTTTAGCCTGTCAATTACATTCTGACATTCTGATAATGACCTTCATCAGGAATCAAAAACACCATGCTTAAATTTATATATTATGGCCTGAAAGCTCTTACTTAGAGGGGAGGAAGGCAGCCATTTTTGGGATTTTTTGTATGGTTTTATCACTTTTTATATAAAAAAAATTCCTGATAACCTCCTGATTTTAAACTAAAAACCCTCCTGATTTCCTAATTTTTTGAAGCCAAAAAGTGCTTGACAGACTGCATATATATGAACCGAATCTATGATTGAATATTATGATACATTTTATATTTTATATTTTTCTAGTTTTGGAAGGAGAAATGTACCAACTTAGTCATATTTTGACAGAAGAAAAAAGTTTGATGTCTTCTATGATGGAAATGTCATTAGTCTCTGATAAAGGTCAGATGTACTTTTAATATTGCATATATGCATATGATATTTAGGTTTTTTTTTCGCTATTCATTTCAAATTTAGGGGCCATTGTGGCCGTGATAGCATGGTAGTTTGATTTACACCTACCTATGAAATAAGTGCCTATCACCACTAATGTTGGGAGTTCGAATCTCGATCAAGGTGAGGTGTAAAACATAATGTGATAAAGTTTGTCTGTGACTTGCGACAGATCAGTGGTTTTCTCAGGGTCCTCTTCTGTCCTCCACCAATAAAACTGACCGCCACAATGTAACTGAAATATTGTTGAAAGTGGCGTTGAACAACATTAAACAATTAATTAAGATTAGCAGTACTAGTAACGCCATAAAAATGCATGAGGCATCACAATAAATAATTACATCAAACATAGCACTTAAATTCAACAAGATAAGAATAAGAATTATTTGCAAAATGCATTTCAAGGTTTAAAAGATATTTTTGTAGGACATTTTTTCCTCTAATACTGGGCAATACTTATAGAAAATGTGAATCAGCTGCCAATTTAAAAGCTATATTATATCTTGGTAAACACATACATTCTACCATGAAACAATATTCATTTACATATGGGCCATCATAGTCATGTTCATATGGTAGTTGGATTTACAACTATCTATGCAATCAGTGCCTATCACAACTAAAATTCAAGTCAACTTAAACTGTAAAAAAGTTTTTTTCATACTTAAAGAAATATTCATTCAGGAACCAGTACTGGAAATGTAATTAAGCATTGCAGATTGCATTTAGTGATATGATTCAATCAAAATAAGATGTTTGTTGATAACATCCTGTTAGGGGTCATGTCAGCTAACCTTCCATTCATCTTTGACCATCCAATCATATGCAAGACAATTACCGGTAAATATATTGACCAACTGAAAAGCAGTTGTTTATACCAGTTGAATATAGAAGCGTTAGCCCATTCAGCCACAATGAAATTTTAAGTTTACGGTTAAATAAGAGTTTTTTTGATGATATTTTATATTACAGCCATTGTTGAACAACCTAAAGAGCAAGATATAGAGAACCCAGAGAATGACACCAGAAAAAACTTGGCATTTTTACTGGAGAAAGTAGAAGGATGTTCTGTAAGTAGAAGAAATTTAAGACATGAATTTTAGCTTTTGATAGACAAAAGCTGCTTTGTTCATTATAAAATTCAAATTAATTTTGAGATATTTATAAGAATTTAGAGACAAGTAAGACCTAGTAACACCCAAAGAGAATATTTGATTTGTACCAGTCTGTTCACACATGAGTCAATAAAGAAAATTGTTGATATGTTATAGTAGTATGTCAATGGATTTCTTTTATTTACAGTTCCTGAGATTAACTTGTTCGAAATTATAGTCTGTTGATAGGTTCTTCACTAATTTTGGTAGCATCTAGATTTTTTTGATTTTTATTTGCTCAAAGAGCATGAAGAAAAATTAATTATCTGAAGAAATCACCAAAATCTGATGTTATGCTTTCATACAAATTTGAACATCATTTTGAGATCAGATTTGTTTTCAATAATATTAACACAAAAATAGAAGAAAAACTACAATTTGTTAAAACTAGTTGTTGTTATTGACAGAGCGTAACAGAAGTTCCTGGGCGACATTTAGTACACAATGGTGACTTAGCAGAACTTGATGCCGAATCCTTCACACAAATACAGAAAGTTCATGCTTTCTTACTTAACGACAGTCTGATGATAGCTACGTGGCTACCGAACAGGTAATACAAATAATAAAATTTCAAACATTCATAACATAAAAATATAAACTGGATTTTACTGGAAGCATTTGAGTTAAACTTATATTAATCTCCATACAGTGTTCTAGCATTTGCATTTACCATCACCCATGTAAGTGAATTTTGGTCAGGGGAAAATTGATTTTCAAACCTTCGTTGTTCGTGGGCAAGTAAATTTGAACTACTGGTTTGAAGAGTTTATTTCAGATTATTTCAATGCTTTCTATTTTGGATAATTGTACAAATGAAGAATCATATTTTTATTTAAAATAGTGTTTTCATGCAAGATCGTCATCAGCAGTCAGAGGGGATATTATAGTTTAGGGGAAGGAAACATGTGTTGTCATTGTCAGGGAAATGCTTGTTCTGTTCTGGTGTTTTCCTCCAGTTATTGCAGACCTGATTTTGTTTCCGCTTTAAAGCGGAATTCTGCTCTTTTTATTCCAGATTTTACCGTTTTTACCATTACAATTCCTTTTTTATAGTATATTCAATACTTCCGCTTTGCCGATTTCCGCTTTTTTGTTGGCTTCATAAAATCAGGTCTGTTATTGACAGGGATATTATATACTATCTTAACTTACAGGTCTGTTATTGACAGGGATATTATATACTATCTTAACTTACAGGTCTGTTATTGACTTGGGATATTATATACTATCTTAACTTACTTTAATATATTAATTTAATGATTAGAGTAAAGGTTAGATTTATAGTGGTTAAATATGGTAAGAATATGGTAAAATAAGGTAGCACGCAATCTTAAGATTGTTAATGTTGTATGCCTCTCAACAATGAAAATTTAAATGGATAAAGACTAAAGAGAAAAAAATATATATAGGGTAATAACGGTGAAATTCGGACCTCCGGATAATTCAGACGTTTTCCTTAGATTGCTCTCTATTATACACAATGCAACTGTATTCTATATTGCTACTGTCCATTACATGAAAGATAAGGTCTAAGGTATTCCGAAATGAACCCGTGGTGTTGAGTGATTCTTGAAAAAGCTGAACAAGAAAACATTGCCATACTTGCATTTCCACCTCATACAACACACTTCTTGCAGCCCCTGGACAGATAAGTTTTTGGTCCCTTCAACAATGCTTATAACAGTTTTTATCTGACCATCCCTGTAATTTAGTCAACAAATGGACATTTCCCGGGCTATTTTCGAAAGCATGGGATGGCAATGACAAAAGCCTTGTACAGATTTCTTTTACTAAGCTGTCCGTATTTTTCAGATTCGTGTCTGAAATTTGCAGACACTGTCCGAATTTTTCCTGTATGAAATGTGTCATAATTATTCATTATACACTCTTCTAGTCTCTAATACCATTCTAAAGTATCAGATGTTTTCATTTGTTAATAACCTTAGATACTGCTTATACCTTCGGAGGTCTCTGGCTTAACCATACAGTGTATTATTAAGCAAACGGTAAGCAAATCAACTTCACTGTTCGGATTTTACCGTCTTTACCCTAGTGATGCTATAAGTAACCATTTTTTTTTCCTTTTTGAAAAGCTAAAGTGCTTGACTGTGCTATGATGAACCAAAAGGATCAAGCAATAGCTAAACACAATAGCTTTATTAATTACTGCCACTAGATCAAATATATACCTGCTTACTGTTGTTTCAGTGAATTTTTAATGATTTAATCTCCATACAAGAATAGTTAGATAGGTTCAGATACGATGAGACCGCATCAGTGGTGTAATGGTTAGATTGCTTGTCTTGAATGCGGTAGATTGTGGGTTCAAGCCCTGGTAGGGTCAAATCAATAACCCTTAAATTGGTTTTTGCAGCTTCTCCTCTAAGAAAACATCATTAAGGGGTAGGAGCAAAGACTAGTCGGCTTGGAATTAGAATAATGTGTCAAAGTGGAGCAACTAGTCTACACGCTGACTGTAGTTTCAATCAGTTAGCATTATAAATATCCAGTTAAGCTTATTGGTCTAATTTAAAGCGGACATAATCATCATCATCATATCATCAAATGTAACATCATGATTTGGCATTAAACAACAGTCAATCACTTACTCGTTCCAAATATCTTGATAATGTCAGATATGGCCACCATTACTTTTCTAAATACAAACTTAGGAAATTACAGATTTGTGAATAGATTGGTAACTAACTTTCAAACCTTGTACATTATGTTATATTATTTTGTAGGAGAGGTCCAGTTAGATATAGGTTTCAAGGTCTATATGAGTTAGACAGTCTGGCTATAGTTAATGTTAGAGATGCTGGGCCCATTAAAAATGCCTTTAAGATTCTAATGTTTCCTGATGCTAAGATGTACCAAGCAGACGGCACTAAAGCTAAGGTTTGTCTTTGTCTTAAATTTTTTCACCTACTTGCCCGAAAGCCAAATTTAGAAAACAATTTCTATTTATTCAAACAAATTCTTTCATAATTTTCATTTATCAGAATCCAGTTTTTCTTGTCTGGGGCATTGGGTAAGTGGGTTAGCGCAAAGACTGTGTTTATTGGACCATGACGTGTTTATCATTATCAGCTTGACAGAGTTCCCATGCATCCTGGAAATGGAAAATACCCGGAAATTTCGTTTTACACGTTCTCGGTGGGGAAATGTCCTTGAAAATTAAAAAAATGGTTAAAATCCGGGATTTACCCTGGAAATCTTTATTGAAAGTGTAATTTTTTAACCACCAGAAGTTTTGATGCAATTTGTCAATTTCGAGTTACTTCCCATGGTCCGATAATCAATTCGTCCCAATAATAATAAAAGCGTCTACAATAGGCAAAAAAAAAAAAAGGACGAAAGGCATAGGGGCGAATTGATAACTTGAATCTGAATCGGCAATGTGTTTGGAGGTCAATGTTACATGAATTAGTTCCGATGATGGCGATCAATATTCAATCACACGTGAAGAAATCCATGATAATAACAGAATACTTGTTCAAGCGGCAAAAAACGAACAAGAAAACTTATCCAGACACGATTAATTTAAATAACAACATTTACTTGGCGGTCTGCGATATTACTTCTCTTAAAGGGATGCAATTGATAAAAGTAGAGTTTGAAAACTGTCCTCAGTTGGTCGAGTTTTCCGACGAAATTACAGACGTCTTGTCAACATTACTATATGCCAAGGAGATTCGCATTCATAGGTCTTTATATCTAACACAAATACAGTCAAAAGCACTATCATAACATTTCAATTTGTAAATATCTTACACAAAACATGTTCCTGAAGCACTACATGAGGAAAACATGAGGAGAGCAGGGTAATTTGCGGTATTCATAGTTCATGATAGCACAGTGGTACCACATAATTTCTCATATCCTTGAAAACTGAAAAAAGTCCTGGAAAAACCCTGGAATTTCATATCTGGAAAAGAGTGGGAACCCTGGCTTGAAGGGTCATGTGAGCTGTTGTCATCACTTAGTGTCCGTCGTTGTCTGTATACTATTCATATTTCAATCTATTTCTCTAAAATCACATTTTAAAGTAAACTTATCTGGAATGTTCATTAGGTGATAATTAACAAAAGTTTGAGTTTAATATACTGATTTTAAATTCAATATGACTGCCTGGACAGATAATGCGTTCTGATTAACTAAAGTTTATTAATCTTCTCAGAAATCACTGAGCAGGTTTAATAATTGTGATATTAAGTGATTAATAATGTTTTTTAAAATGAGATGACCAAGAAACGTCCTCGAGTTTAAAAAAATATCTTTTATTATTTTATCGCTGTGATCATATGTTTATCAAGGATTTGGTAATGTGACGTCATTAAAACGTCATATTAGAAAACAGCGATATTACGACACGTCCTTGACAACGCTTAGCGATTAGCTATAATTTGAATCTTCTCAACGCTTACGTGATATGAAACATATTGGTTTTAAACATCAAAGGGAAAGTGAACAAAATAGCGATAATACAGGAATATACATTAGATGGTTCTTTGCTAATTTTGAGGGTTTGGTGACAATCGAAAAAAAACCAGATGGCCACCAAGACAGATCTTAGATCTTAACACTGACCCTATGGGAAAAATAACAAAATATTTTTATGCCCCCGCGACTATTGGTCGGGGGGCATAATGTTTTACCCCTGTCCGTCCGTCCGTTCGTCACACTATAGTATGCATAGTTTGTCCCGCTAACTCCTCCTACATTTTTGGAGCTACAGCTTTAAAGGACTAATGACACAAAAAATAAAATTCTCGATTTTGTTTGATTTGGTCATTAAATAAACAATAAACATTGTCTTAATAGAAAATAACGCCCTAGGACGCCCATTTTATTGATTATTACCTTTTGATATCTCCGCGATCTGTGACCTCTACATTTTAATGAGCTGAGTGGTCACGTGATTACGTGACGTCACATGGACAGTGATATCTCCGATCATGTTGGTGATTTAGACATCCAGACGTATCAGTTCGAGCCATTATATTCAGTGATTTAGCTAGCGCTCGTCACTTGCTTCATTGACGATAGATTTCCGAAAGTGACGAGTATTCCCCGTACTCTATTCGTCACTTGAATTTTCAAAAAAAAATCCCAAAAAAATCGTAGAAATATGTTTGTAACAATCCATTCTTCTTTTTCATTTGCTGATTAAAGCTAATTAGGCCTAGTCACTACAATGACAATTTTATTACATTTTACAAGCCAATCAACGGATTATAGAATTTGTGTTTTGATTGCATAATCTTTGATCTCACGGACACCTGGTTTGATTTACCTGGTAATGATAATGATCCCGACAAAGAATTCAATCAACGATAATGATTTTTTTGTTATAGTTATCAATATGGCATGTACTCAAAATGCCACAGTATGTATTATAAATGGACATATTTTTGTAATCGTCATTTTGAGAAAGTCGCGGTCAAAATATATATTGATTGATAGTAATCGTCATTCATTGTACAATAATCGTCACAATGTCCACCANGGGGGACGGGGGCATTCAATTTTCTAGTTTTTTTAAGCTAAAAACATGTTAGAACATAAAGTTCACATGAATGGTCATTGGATGATCCCTTACCAAGTTTGGATTTTTTTTTATGTCAATCAGAAATCCAAGATCGCTGCCACCGCAGGACTTAGTTTTTAACATAGGACCCTATAGGAAAATGAATTAAAGCTTTTTCTTACTTTCTTACATTGTCTTACAGCATACAATTATGATAAAACCCCAACATGAATGGTCATTGGATGATCCCTTACCAAGTTGTTTTTTTTCCCTTGTCAATCAGAAATTCAAGATAGCAGGACTTAGTTTTTTACATAGGACTCTATGGAAAAATGAATGAAAGCTTTTTCTTACGTTGTCTTATAACTACAAACATGATTGAACCTCAACTATACACGAAAGGTCATTAAGAGGTTAATTACAAAGTTGGCCCTTTTTATGTGGATATTATATTCAATGACAAGTTCTAATACATGCTTTTTTTTTCACTTGAGAGAGACAAAAACACAATCTTACCCAAAGGTTAAAAGGTGAAAAATAAAAATACATGTACTGTAAATGGGTCGTCTGTTTGGATTTATTTATGAAAATGACATAAAAATATTTAATTAAATCTAATCTATGAACACTTTAGACTGAATGTTTGTGTCTATTTTTAGAGACAGTGGCTGGTTATACTTGAGGAAACAAAGAAGAAGAAAGCTGCTAGAGATAAACAGAAGAAGGAGGCGGCCATGTTAGCAGCTGAACAACAAGCTGCTCAGACTCCTGAGGAGGAAAGAAAGAGTAGGTTTAGATCTTTTACACACAAAAAACCCCACCAAATGAATGAAAAGTTGGAAGATATCAAAAGGGTAATCATAATTCATAAATTGAAGGAGAGAAAAATACAGTGGGCAATAGAAAAAAAGGCAAAAACTACACATAATTAAAAAACGATGTCTGCCACCACTAGAAAAATTTGATATAGGACCCTATTGAGAAAATATTTTGAAATTTTTCTTATCTGAAGCAAGCAAATATCAATTTTATAGTGTTTATTTAGACTCATCAAAATATAACTTAATCTCGCCATAATATAGCTGAAAAAAATGCTCACTTGCCATTATAATGCGATAATCGCTATACAGTCAAACCTCGCTTTCTGGAACTCAGATGAGTTGTTTTCTTGCAAGACTTAAAGTAAGAATTTGGTCCATTCATTGTAATTGTTAGCTAAATTTGCATTGATTAATTGATTACTTGGCAAATTGGAAATTAAAACAGTAGCTCTTTTTGACAATATGAAATTTTAACTGCATTTTAATCAATGTTTGTCTAATAGATCTTAATTTTGTAGAATTTCTAGATGTGGATGATAGTGAGGCTATGATTCCTATAGAAACAGATTGTTTGAATGCTGATTGGATACAAGAACTACCAGAGGACCTAGACATGTGTATAGCTCAAAGGGATTTTGAGGGAGCTGTAGATCTGGTAGAAAAGGGTACTTATCACATCTCACTATGCCTATATCATCTTGTTAAACTGTGTACAAATTGTCAAATCTTCTATTGGCAGAAGTAATGAGTACCCCTCAATTGAAGGCAAAGGGCTGTTTCACAATCATTTAACGGTACGAGTCATTGTTGAAGACCCTTTTGTGACTGAAATGTAGAACAGCAAAAAAAAGGGCTGTTCATTTACTTTAACTTGTGTCTGAGTGTTAGCGTGGATAGTCTCTCATATTCATTTACGTCCATATCATTTCTTCCTTTTAAATAATGTAAAATTGTCAAATCCTGGTTGCTTAAATGTTTTATGACATCATAGTGAGTAACCTTATAAATATTTGTTATTGTTTACTATATCTGTTAAAAGATTTCTAATGGTAATATGAGGGACTTCTTTTGTTAGTGATGCATTATGTAGATGTTAAAAAAAATGCCTTCCAAAATCCTCCCCCAGTATGCTATCATGGAATAGCCCTTTCAGGAGTACCTGTCCTCCATTAAGTTAAAAAAATGCCTTCCAAAATCCTTCCCCAGTATGCTATCATGGAATAGCCCTTTCAGGAGTACCTGTCCTCCATTAAGTTAAAAAAATGCCTTCCAAAATCCTCCCCCAGTATGCTATCATGGAATAGCCCTTTCAGGAGTATCTGTCCTCCAGTAAGAATTAAGCAAACTCAGAACAAATCGTGATGTGTTTTAAAACAAGGTATACAGTCTTACAAAATTAGGAAAATAAAAATAAGCTTTAAATTTCTATTTATTGGAATAATTCAAAAGTAATTAAAATGGAAAAATTTCTTCAGATCCAAGCAGTCCTTATTAAACACTAGAACATTTTCACCAGAACTCCATAGGACTTCACATGAAGCAAGTAATTCCTGAACATCACTAGCTATTTTCTTTATGAAGTTATTTTTAACATTTATACATGTTATATAAATCTATCTTTTACAGTCAATGAATATTTAAAAGATTGTCCAAAAGTTCCTGCTGTCAAAGAGTTCAGGTAGGTCAGTTACCATGGTAATAATTTGTTATTGTCAAATTCCATAGAATTTGAACATAATAAGTATGTTGCCATACCATATTAAATTGTGGGCCATTGTAGTTGTGATCGTATGGTGGTTGGATTTACAACTACATATGCAATCAGTGACTATCACCACTAAAGTTGTGAGTTCGAACCCCATTCATGGCACGGTGTACTCGAAACAACATTATGTGATAAACTATGTCAGTGACTTGTGGCAGATTGATGGTGTTCCATAGGTACTCAGGTTTCCTCCACCAATAAAACTGACGGCCATGATATAACTGAAACATTGTTAAAAGTGGTGTTAAGCACACTAACCCAAACCAAACCATTAATTATGTCAACGTTACATGTCAATAGGTGTCTACGTTCATTAAATCAGAAGTTGGTTTACCTTGATACAAATATTTTTTAATTTATTTCCAGTGTACCATATCCTCAGTTTTAAAGTAATAAATAAAAGTATGAAAACAGATGAAAAATTTAACTTTCTGCTCGTGTTTCCCATTTAACCATGTTTTTCAAAATGGTGGTCAATTATGCAGATGTGAGCAAGAGTTATTGTTCCTTATCTACACTAGGTAATTAAGAAATAAATCATGGAAGCCAAAATGTGTTGGGAGTTTTAACATAGATTGGCAGATATTAGTATTTTATCCCGAGCTAGAATTTATTTCGATTCTGATATGTCTGAGAGTACAAATACGGTAGTATACTTTGATTGGAAGACAGTAATTTATATATACGCTTGTGGAAAATGTCGCACACAATTTATGTAAATCGAATAATACTGTGCCCTCTATCGGCATTATTCAGGTTACAATTTATTCTGCCAATGTAAATGTCAGTCACATTCACCGGCGTATGTGCTAATGAGATTATACCGAATGGATAACTCGTTCATTTGTTAACAAAGCGAAAGAAGGAGGTCATGTTAGAATATGTTGACAACTGATAATTTGCATTTACTACAAGAGGGTCTTGAAGAGTGATTAATTGATAATGATTTGTTTCAGAGCTAGAATAGACAACAGAATTAAACAGTTAACTGAGGGGCTAATGGGAGAATTACAAGTATCACCAGAGAGGTCCCTGAGGGGTGGTCCAAGAGCTGCTAGACGAGCTGTTACACAACTAATTAGACTGGGAAAATCTGCACAGGTGAGAGTACAGAGACAAGATTTGGATAATTTAACTTTTTATGTGTAGATCGGTTCAAATTGCAATGATTTGACAGTACATTAGTAAGAAAGGATATAGATATAAATGACCATGAGAGATTATCTAATTTTACACTTGGACACTCAATATTCAGTACATGAGCATAATTCATACCCTAAAATGAGTGTGACATGGTTCCTAACCTGCAGTTGAGTGGTAGTCTTCTGTCAATAAATGCTACATCAGGGCATCTTTGTCATTTTAATGTTATTTGAGGTATAGAATTTTATTTCCCAGATACGGTGTTATCAACAAGAAAAAAAAGGTAAGTAATCTGACAAATGCTTGCAATTGTCATCATTGTAAATGTAGATTTATTCAAAATACAAAGATTTGACAATACAGTCTAATCTGCCCATGCAGTCACCTGTGTTAAAAGGTCACCTATTTCTTGTTCTATCATAATTTTTTTTATTTGAATTTGAACCTCATTTAAGAGGTCACCTGTCTTATAAGACCATTTGTCTTTGTCCCAAAGATGACCTCTTAATACATGTTTAACTACATCGAATGTATAAGGGAATAAAGTTCTAAGACCAACTCATTTGACATTTCAGAACCTATTGTTTGTAATACCGGTAGTATATACTTGTATAAGATTTATTTTACAGACTTCTGAGTTGCAATGAATTATAGTGAATTTATATTCAAGGCAGAAGAATCCTTATGAATTATAAATGGTATAATTTATGTTCGAGAAATATGATATATTTCTGGAGAATCATAGCCCAGTTATTAAATATAATTTATTTTTCAGGTGTGTGATTTATTTCTGAAGAATCGTAACCCTATTATCAAATATATTTTATTTTCCAGGCGTGTGATTTATTTTTGAAAAATCGTAGCACTGTGATCAAGTATAATATTCGTCAGTTAAAGTTTGAAGGAGCTACTACATTATACATCAGAAAACTTTGTGAGGTGTTCTTCCCATGTTTGTCTGAGACAGGAAAAGAGTTTACTAAAGCATTCCAGGATCATTATGGTTGTATGTCCGGTAAGGCACCATATGTTATGAAAAGAAAGTTTAAACAGAGATGGTCAACAATTACGCAAATATCAATAAAACTGAACATTCACCTCTCACTTCAAACCATTGAACACTTAAAAAAGTAAGAAATAAAAAGACCACAACATATGCCATTGAAAATCCAGTTCCTGGCTTGGAATAGGATAAAACAAATCCAGTTCCTGGCTTGGAAAAGGATAAAACAAATCCAGTTCCTGGCTTGGAATAGGATAAAACAAATCCAGTTCGTGGCTTGAAATAGGATAAAACAAATCCAGTTCCTGGCTTGGAATAGGATAAAACAAATCCAGTTCCTGGCTTTGAATAAGATAAAACAAATCCAGTTCGTGGCTTGGAATAGGATAAAACAAATCCAGTTCCTGGCTTTGAATAGGATAAAACAAATCCAGTTCCTGGCTTGGAATATGATAAAACAAATCCAGTTTGTGGCTTGGAAGAGGATAAAACAAATCCAGTTCCTGGCTTGGAATAGGATAAAGCAAATCCAGTTCCTGGCTTTGAATAGGATAAAGCAAATCCAGTTCCTGGCTTGGAATAGGATAAAGCAAATCCAGTTCCTGGCTTGGAATAGGATAAA
>MJUT01002155.1:33840-44501 GCA_002080005.1 Gigantidas platifrons | reverse complement strand
GAATAGGATAAAGCAAATCCAGTTCCTGGCTTTGAATAGGATAAAGCAAATCCAGTTCCTGGCTTGGAATAGGATAAAGCAAATCCAGTTCCTGGCTTGGAATATGGTAATAAAATGTTTAGGATTAAGCCTCTTCGTGGGATCCCAACCCTCCCTCTCTTGATAATGTTATATGTATAAATATTCAGAATGTAAAAAAAGCTGGGCCGTCGTGATCGTATGGTAGTTGAATTTCTAACTACCAGTGCAATCGGTACCTATCACCACTAACGTTGTGAGTTAAAACCCCATTCTTGGTGAGGTGTACTCGATGCAACATTATTTTATAAAGTTTGTCATTGACTTGCAATAGGTCGGTGGTTTTCTCCGGGTACATTGGTTTCCTTCATCAATAAAACTGACCACCATGATATAACTGGAATATTGTTGAAAGTGGCATTAAACATCATAAACTAAACCAGAAATAGCAATTCCAATTTCATTCCTTCATTTCTCCTGAGATGCGATTTTTAAGTTAGTTATATGAACATTTTAGAATATCACAGATAGAACTGTTTGACATAATAAAGCCAAATCATGCACAAATGCTACTTGGATAGATAAAATAGAATATGAATTGACTGTCTGTAATGATATTCTAACTTGTCATTTTAGAGCCGATTTGAAATCTAAGATAACTGCCAGCACAAAAACTTCTTCCTAGAAACCATTTCTCATATTTAAACCATTTCATCCACAAATGATTCTAGGATAGTCCTCTACCAAACTTGTAATTTTAGAGCGGATCTGAAATCCAAGATAACTGCCGCCACAAAAACTTCTTCCTAGAAACCATTTCTCATATTGAAACCAATTAATCCACAAATGATACTAGGATAGTCCTCTACCAAACTTGTAATTTTAGAGCGGATCTGAAATCCAAGATAACTGCCGCCACAAAAACTTCTTCCTAGAAACCATTTCTCATATTGAAACCAATTAATCCACAAATGATACTAGGATAGTCCTCTACCAAACTTGTAATTTTAGAGCGGATCTAAAATCAAAGATAACTGCTGCCACAGAAAGATGTTCTTCTCGGAAACCATTTTGCTAATTTTTACCACTACGTCGATAAATGATACTGGGGTAAATCTCTACCAAACTTGTGACTTTGGTGCTGATCTGAAATCCAAGATGAGCATCACAGTCTAATGAGGGATTATATATTTTTTGTTCATTGCCTATATAATATACGTGAACGATGCTTTCTCAATCTAGCGAGGTGAACTAGATACAACATTATATGATAAAGTTTGTCAGTGACTTGTGGTAGGTCGATGGTATACTCCGGTTAATTCCACCAATAAAACTGACTTCCTCGATATAAATGAAAGTTTGTTAATAAGTGGCATTAAACACCATAACCCTAACCCTTACCCCTTCTCAATCTTCTTATAGCATTTGTGGTGTGGGCCAAGGAAGAACTGGAGATGTTTGTAAACACATTCAACAGACATGTGTTTGGGGGGAAGTCCACTCTCACCGTCATCTCTGAGTGTGTACAGACAGCTAGACAGCACTGTGAGGAACAGGTATATAACTGTAATGGAATGAATTACTGTCTATGGCCAGAATTTTTTATCTCCTAGATTACGTATAGGATAATTTTTTTTACAAAACTATAGTTTTAGAGATATATCAAATTGGTCAGTTGGTAAATGTTTCCAGCCAATCACCAGAGGAAGGGATAAAGTGGTGATAGTGAAACAAGTGAGGTCTAATTAAATACACTCCCTACAATCCTACGGAATGTTACTTCACTATCTGTAATTAAACACACTCCCTACAATCCTACGGAATGTTACTTCACTATCTGTAATTAAACATGCTCCCTACAATCCTACAGAATGTTACTTCACTATCTGTAATTAAACACACTCCCTACAATCCTACGGAATACTTCACTATCTGTAATTAAACACACTCCCTACAATCCTACGGAATTTTACTTCACTGTAATTAAACACACTCCTTGCAATCTACGGAATGTTACTTCACTATCTGTAATTAAACACACTCCCTACAATCCTACGGAATGTTACTTCACTATCTGTAATTAAACACACTCCCTACAATCCTACGGAATGTTACTTCACTATCTGTAATTAAACACACTCCCTACAGTTCTACGGAATGTTACTTCACTATCTGTAATTAAACACGCTCCCTACAATCCTACGGAATGTTACTTCACTATCTGTAATTAAACACACTCCTTACAATCCTACGGACTGTTACTTCACTATCTGTAATTAAGCACACTCCCTACAATCCTACGGAATGTTACTTCACTATCTGTAATTAAGCACACTCTTTACAATCTTACGGAATGTTACTTCACTATCTGTAATTAAACTCACTCCCTACAATCCTATGGAATGTTACTTCACTATCTGTAATTAAACACACTCCCTACAATCCTACGGAATGTTACTTCACTATCTGTAATTAAGCACATTCTTTACAATCCTACGGAATGTTACTTCACTATCTGTAATTAAACACACTCCCTACAATCCTATGGAATGTTACTTCACTATCTGTAATTAAACACACTCCCTACAATCCTACAGAATGTTACTTCACTATCTGTAATTAACACACTCCCTACAATCCTACAGAATGTTACTTCACTATCTGTAATTAAACATGCTCCCTACAATCCTATGGAATGTTACTTCTCTATCTGTAATTAAACACACCCCCTACAATCCTACGGAATGTTACTTCACTATCTGTAATTAAACACACTCCCTACAATCCTACGGAATGTTACTTCACTATCTGTAATTAAACACACTCACTACAATCCTACGGAATGTTAATCCACTATCTATAATTAAACACACTCCATACAATCCTACGAACTGTTACTTCACTATCTGTAATTAAACACACTCACTACAATCCTATGGAATGTTAATCCACTATCTATAATTAAACACACTCCATACAATCCTACGGACTGTTACTTCACTATCTGTAATTTAACACACTCCTTACAATCCTACGGAATGTTACTTCACAGTAATTAAGCACACTCCTTACAATCCTACGGAATGTTACTTCACTATCTGTAATTAAACACACTCCGTACAATCCTATGGAATGTTATTTCACTATCTGTAATTATATACTCTGAATAATTTGATGGTATTATACCTTACATATTTTTTTTTTACCATATAAAAAGTAATAAGATAATTATGATGTTTTATGGAAAGTTTGGTGATGAGGAAGACAGCCTGGTGGACAACCCAAACATATATAATGTAGAGCCTGGGGGACAATAGGTTGTTGCCCGGTCTGATCTGACACCAGTCTGGTTCTGTAATTGTATATTACAATACCTGAAATTATTTTATTGTCTTTTTCAAAACAAAACTTTTATAAAAGTTTGTGCAACAATAAAAGACTGTTTTAAAAATGACAACATTTTCGTTTTATGGGAGACTTTATTAATGTCAATCATTGATCTAAAAGTGAATTTTTACATAATACAAATAATTGATTTAATTTTACTTGTACATGTACAGTGATACTTGTCTAAATCGAACACTGAATATAGTGGAATAGTGTATACACCCGAACACTTAATAAAGTCTCAGTGCAGGAAATCTTTGTCAATTTAAGCTGTATTAACAGAACACATTTCTATTCTGGACACAAAAGTTAGTCCTATGGAGTGTCGATTTAGACAGGTTTTACTGTGTTCACATTTAACTGTTTATGTTTTAACCGTTGTGTGTTGTTTATTTATAGTTGTTTAACCTGTTGTGTGTTGTTTATTTATAGTTGTGCTCTATAGGATTTGATATAGCGTTTATGTTTTAGCCGTTGTGTGTTGTTTATTTATAGTTGTGCTCTATAGGATTTGATATAGCGTTTATGTTTTAGCCGTTGTGTGTTGTTTATTTATAGTTGTTTAACTGTTGTGTGTTGTATATTTATAGTTGTACTCTATAGGATTTGATATACCGTTTATGTTTTAGCCGTTGTGTGTTGTTTATTTATAGTTGTTTAACCGTTGTGTGTTGTTTATTTATAGTTGTGCTCTATAGGATTTGATATAGCATTTGTGTTTTAATGGTTGTGTGTTGTTTATTTATAATTGTGCTCTATAGGATTTGATATAGCATTTGTGTTTTAACGGTTGTGTGTTGTTTATTTATAATTGTGCTCTATAGGATTTGATATAGCATTTGTGTTTTAACCTGTTGTGTGTTGTTTATTTATAGTTATGCTCTATAGGATTTGATATAGCATTTGTGTTTTAACGGTTGTGTGTTGTTTATTTATAGTTATTCTCTAGGATTTGATATAGCATTTGTGTTTTAACGGTTGTGTGTTGTTTATTTATAGTTATGCTCTATAGGATTTGATATAGCATTTGTGTTTTAACCTGTTGTGTGTTGTTTATTTATAGTTATTCTCTATAGGATTTGATATAGCATTTGTGTTTTAACCGTTGTGTGTTGTTTATTTATAGTTGTTTAACTTTTGTGTGTTGTTTATTTATAGTTATGCTGTATAGGATTTGATATAGCGTTTGTGTTTTAACCTGTTGTGTGTTGTATATTTATAGTTATGCTCTATAGGATTTGATATAGCGTTTGTGTTTAAGCGTCGTGTGTTGTATATTTACAGTTATGTGGTATAGGATTTGATATAATGTTTGTGTTTAACCGTTGTGTGTTGTATATTTATAGTTATGCTCTATAGGATTTGATATAGCATTTGTGTTTGAGGATGCTATCACACCTGAGTTAGAGAGAGTGGTACAAGAGAGTAGAGACCATATGATAGAGGGCATCAAATATAGGTCACAGGTAAGTAAAAGTCATTAATACTGTACTAGTTATTGCAATGAGGGGGTGGGTGGGTTATGGTGTTTAACACCACTTTCATCAATATTTCAGTTATATTGTGGCTGTCAGTTTTATTGGTGGAGGAAAACGGAGTGCCTGGAGAAAACTACTGACCTTTCGCAAGTCACTGACAAACTTTATCACATAATGTTGTATCAAGTATTCCTCGCCTGAGCGGGATTTGAACTCACAATTTCAGTGGTAATAGGCACTGATTACATAGGCAGTTGTAAATCCAACTATCATACGATCACGGCCATGAAGATGTATTTTCTCCCACAATATTCAGTAAATTCAACTTTTTTCCGGTAAAAGAGAAAACTTGTTAGATATGTTAAAGTTTTTTTTCTTTAATAGTAAGGATTTTACATTTCCCATGCATTTATATATAACTACCTGAATAAAGTGTGAAAGGGGTATTCAAGATAATAATTTTTGACTATGCTATACATGTGTTTTAAATTTTGAAAAGCAAACAATAGTTACAGAAATATATCACATGTACATATACAGTCAAACTTGATTTAAGCAGCCACTCAAGGGCCAGCCAAAACTGGCTGCTTAATAAAGGTGACCTGTAATTCAAGGTTCACATTTTTTTAAGTATTACAAATATTCCGGAATTAAAACTGTTTCGTCCCTGCCAAGGGTACTTATCAGGTGGCTTTGCTATATACGTACATGTGTGTCTATATATATATAATATTGTATATGCCCCCCGTGGGCCCTTGATTGGTGAATCAATAAACTTAAGACTTATGATTTATAATAAATATTTTTAATAATCTGTTGGATTTGCGTTCTTCCAATGCCCATTATCTGTGCAACATCTTGAGAACTTTTCCCACTGTCATGTTGTTTAAGTAGTGAATCATATAATGAATGAAGGATAAAAACTGTATTTATAATTTATTCATAATCATAAGGTTATAACAAAGCAATAACAATGAAGACAGAATGTTCTGAACAATAAAGTCATAGAGCACTAAAATTAAAAAGTCACTATTCATCACATGTATGATGTACGATGTAGTCACAGAATTTACACTTAATTTTTAAAAAGTCACAGATTAGATCTATAATTTTTTATGGTTTATCAATTACATCCTGGAACTTAGTCCTTAAATAATACTTCCATTGGGTTTGATTCCAAACAAGCCATAACACCTCAATCCGAGATGAATTCATTGCTTGATCGAAATAAGAAGTTTTCCTCGACATCAAAGGTTGTCCTCCGACTAGTGTTTGCACAACGGTTTATAACTATTTTAGTTGCCGCTATCACACTTTCAATCATCTAAGTGTGTGCCACAAACACATTTCCTTATCTCCAATTAACTATCAATCAGAGGATAATTGTTGTATAATCATCAACACCTTAATTATTTACCTGTAAAGGTGTCAAACAGATCAATAACCGGATATCATTAAATATGACATTCACCTTTACCATTCGTATCTCTCTGCATTTTTCCTCAGCGTGGGAGTTCCACGTGTAGCAAAAATCAATACTGTGTTAATCATGAATGCTATCCGCAAGCGACAAAAAAAAAATATTTGTGACCGTTAAAATAGGTATTTTAACATTATTGGGACATATTTTTCTGGCCGTTGGCCGCGTGCGTAAGGGAAGTGACCGTTAATTTAAGTTAATTTATTACATAAAAATCCACGGGGGGACTTGGCAGTGACCGGAAAAGAGAGGTGACCGTTAGGGCAAGTTTGACTGTATATAATAGTAATAAACACTTTCATTCATCATTCACTTGCACTCTCTTACAATTTCATTCTTTGAAATCTTAATTTGCTTCCGACCTTTTGTATTTGATAATCTGACAATGAGAAAAATCTCAGTAATACAACAAATATTTTATGTTTATTTGTATACGATGGTTTACATATTTGAATTAAAAAAAATGTTGACATTCACTTTGTTGTTAATTTAAGCTAGCACAAGTTGTTCAGGAATAAAACTCAGATTCAGTACTTCATATTATCCTGCACTGATTCTATGTGAGCAGTCACATTGCATTCACTGGATATAAATGTTTGTTATAAACGGTCTTGTACATGATCCATATGTAGAGCGATCGTAAGAAACTGAACGTAAACTCTGACGTGATGGAGGACATCATTTAAAGCTATGCCTCTTTTTCGTATGTTCAGAAAATTTTGCAGTTTTTTTGAACTTTTTGACATTGCAGAATAAACAATATGTGTACAATGTTGGTATAGGGTTAGGGTTATAGTGTTTAATTCCACTTTCAACAATATTTCAGTTTTTTTCATGTCGGTCATTTTATTTGGTAGAGGAAACCCGAGTACCCGGAGAAAACCACTGACCTGTCACAATTCACCGATTAACTTTATCACATAATGTATCGCTATGCTGGTGTATGAGTTTTATTTGCACTCACTGTGAAATGGCCAAAAAAGATCTCTAGAGACTCGTTTTTCTTCCTTTTTCTAAAGCTTGTACAAATAAATTTAATATTTTCTGACAATGTACAAATATTGTCTATCTATCTGTCTCCACCTATTTGCGCTCTGAGTTCCGTGTTGTGATATCCGTTATGATTTCCACATAAAAACAATGTTCGATTCATCTTTACCTCCAGAACTTTGTTTGTAGGTGTGGACTCATGTCTTATTTAAGTTATTTGTGTTTGTTTTCATATAGTAGGATGAGGCAACCATTTTTTAAAATTAAAAATAACAATAAATAACTTGTTCTATCATATTTTGCTGTGTCATAGAAGTAAAATACAGTTGAAATTTTTTTAATTCTAACTGAAAGCAATTTATTTTTTATGAAATTTTTTATCTATTAAATCTGGCGATTTTTTTTCTAATGTATTTTTAGAGTCAATATCTGGTTCATGTGCTTCATAAAGACATTTTCATAGATTAAAAAAGTATTTTTGCATTAAAACATTATTTACACATCAGAAATCAAAGTCTACATGTATATATATCAGTAATATAATAAAATACACTAAAATTCTGTGTTTTAAGGTCAAATCTCGCATACGTCCTATGCATTTTGTCTAAAAAATATACATTTTCAGTGTTTTTTTCTTCATAAATCACTAATACTACATGATATTTAGTTGAGAATGGTGCTGTTGACACATTATGCCTTGTTGACTTGTCCTGCAGATAGTAGAAGATCAATGTTAAAGTAGACAAAACTAGAAAACTGACACGTCATGACGGGGCCCCTTTCGAAACTCCAACAAAGGGGGGATGAAAAAGGTTTATCACAGCATAGCTCAGAAACTATACATAGGATTGTGCTGAAAATGTAACTTGACCTGTGTACTGTAGTTCTAAACATATTAAAATTTGAAAACAATTGAACAAGGCAAAATTAATTTATGACTCGGAAACCAAAATTAGAACTGTGGACAGAGTGATTACTATAGGGCACCCGACAAAAGTTGTGAATGAATGTATTCATTCACAAAATCAATTTTTTTTTCAACTTTTATTAGGTGTCAAAACTGGATAAGATCATTGTACAATTAATATACACAGCTGACATTAATGTCATGAAAACAAACAAAGCAAATCGATGTACATGTAGCTGATCAACCATAACCACAAGCAGGAGACAGACTAGGTCACAATTGGTTCCTGAAAGTATATACAAGTTCAAGGGTGGAGGGTTGGCTGCCCCCTAGATATGATTACATAACTCTCGTAATGTTGCAATCCAATTTGAGTTGTTTGGAGTTAAAAACTTATATATAAGCCAACTAATTTATGTCTTTTGAAGTCAATTTTAGTATTTTTCAATTTAATAGGGAGACAGGTTAAAATTACCCCAATTTGGTGCCGATGATTTAATGATTTTAGAGTGTAAAACAGAACACTTAAATTATAATTTCTATGAAACCAAGAGCAAGGGTTTAAATTTCGAATAAACAAGGGAAGTCATGTTATTTAGCACTTTATACACATTATTGTCAAACAGTTTACAGGAACATAGCTAAATATGCACATTGGTGCCTGTATTGATTCATGCTGGGGCTGATACATTACGAGAAATGGGACAGAATCATATCCTTTACAGGAGAATATCATATGCAGGGTTATCGTATCTACTAGATAATCTAGCTGACCCCAGCATATAGCAAGGAAAAAAACCATGAACAGGTCATAAAATACAAATAAAATCCTGATAAATAGCAGTTTGGTGTGGCATAAAATGATTTAGTAATGACTCCACTCTTCTGTTCATTTTTTGAAGAAAAAAAGTTGAATACATAGAGGAAATTCTAAGTGAAGAATTATTTATGTCACATGTCTGTATGTTAATGTACCTATACCCTACTGTAGATTTGTTACAGACACTCACTTATACCGTAAATCACATAAATTAACTTATTCAAAGACGTTCGATCAACTTCGATGTTTGTTTTGTAATTCTTTTTGTACTCTACAAAGTGCCACGAAAAGGGAGATAACTCTGATCATTTATGAAAATTGATTCTTTTTACATAAAAACAGTAATTTTCACATTCAAACTGTTTGTTCTTTCATTAATAGTTGATATGGCAATGTCTTGTCCAAATATGGGAGATACACCATTCTTAATAAAAATTTACCAACTATTTCAACGTTTCAAAATGGAGTTTTGCTTGGTCTTCTGCTTTGATCGCAGAAAAGGAAAAAAGGTGTTTGTTGTTTTGTATTCGATCTTTCCGTTTGTCATTCCTAAAATCCCATCCAATCAGAAATAACTTCAGAAAATTCCGTTAAACATAGGCTCCAAATCACGATAATTTGGGAACCATTTACCGGACCTCGCTTCCGTTTATCAACAAGAGTTATCTACCGTTGCACCTCATCCTAAATATAGTGGTGCCCAACACATATTGTGTTGTGTTTTTGCTTTGTTTTTCTTCGTCTATGTTGCCAGTTTCCCTGGTTTGTCCATTTTTGATTGCCCCTTTGGTATTCTCTAACGTTTACTTACATGTTATGGTAAAAATGTTTGTGTTGTACAGGACGACAAGTGGAGAAAGATGAACCATACAACCAAGAAAGATTGTGATAAGTTTCTAGAAGATATGAAGTCTGTAGGTCTGGACCTTAAGCTGTATGTTGTAGGTATGTAGACAAAGATATGAACTCTGTAGGTCTGGACCTTAAGCCGTATGTTGTAGGTATGTAGACAAAGATATGAACTCTGTAGGTCTGGACCTTAAGCCGTATGTTGTAGGTATGTAGACAAAGATATGAACTCTAGGTCTGGACCTTAAGCCGTATGTTGTAGGTTTGTAGACAAAGATATGAACTCGGTAGGTCTGGACCTTAAGCCGTATCTTGTAGGTATGTAGACAAAGATATGAACTCTGTAGGTCTGGACTTTAAGCCGTATGTTGTAGGTATGTAGACAAAGATATGAACTGTAGGTCTGGACCTTAAGCCGTATGTTGTACGTATGTAGACAAAGATATGAACTCTGTAGGTCTGGACCTTAAGCCGTATGTTGTAGGTATGTAGACAAAGATATGAACTCTGTAGGTCTGGACTTTAAGCCGTATGTTGTAGTTATGTAGACAAAGATATGAACTCTGTAGGTCTAGACCTTAAGCCATATGTTGTAGGCATGTAGACAAAGATATGAACTGTAGGTTTGGACCTTAAGCCGTATGTTGTAGGTATGTAGACAAAGATATGAACTGTAGGTCTGGACCTTAAGCCATATGTTGTAGGTATGTAGACAAAGATATGAACTGTAGG
>MJUT01002155.1:4175-28546 GCA_002080005.1 Gigantidas platifrons | reverse complement strand
TGAAATTTAGCAGGATATACTATGAAACACTGCTGGCCACGTCTAACAAATAAAATCTAACACAAAGTTATTGATATTTTATTTAAATAACATTATTTGAAACCACCATATGTCTCCCCAACACCAAATAATGACTTTTCATAAATCATCTCAACCGCATTAGTTGTGTAATTGTTAGCATGCTTGCTTTGAGTGCGGTAGATCGTGGGTTTGAACGCCTATCGGGTCAAACCAAAGACTAAAATTGGTATTTGTTACTCCTTAGCCAAGAATATACAGCATTAAGGAGAAAGAGCAAAGACGGGTTGGCTCGGAATCAGGATAATGTGTCCGAGTGGAGCAACATGTCTACCCATGACTGTTGTTTCAGTGAGCTACTACTATGAAAATCCAACTAAGCATGTTTGTTTAGTAAAAAGTGGTCCTCGTCATCATTCCATTAAAATTACTTTTTCTAACCATGATATAGCTGAAAAATTGCTGAGTTGGCAATAAACAACAATCACACACATAAATCATCACTAGTTTGACTGGTGTAAATTAAAAATTATTCTTTTTATTTATTTTTTTTTCCAGCACAAGTTTCTGCTGAAGAATGCCAGATTTGTTTTAGAAACTTTAATGAAGAAGATAGAAGAACAATTTAAATCTAAAGCTATTTCATTCCCTAAACAATTAGTGTCTGTCAGTGGTAAATACAAAAAACTAGAATCTTTGTCAAAGTCATCTGCAAGTTGAGAAGCAACTGAATCAACAGACATAAACCATTATTAAACTCAAATTGTAAATAGATTAACACGATGTTCAGAAGCTTCCTCCAATTTACGGATTCTGATTTAGTGATTACCCCTTTGGTATCTTCAAGAAGGGATGAAAATTAATATAATCAAGTATTTTGTCATAATTCATTTATAAAAATCTTTGATATCTTATATAGTGTACGTGATGCATTTCTGGAATAACTGTGATATGATGATTTAAGTTTAGGCCTCAGGGTCTATGGTTTCCCAAGACCTTGTGGTGCAAAGATTAAAATAGACTGCATATTTTGAGAAAAAAAAATCTACTTATGAACCAGGAATTGAAATGCTATAGCATTTTGCATGAAACAGCAAATATTATTGATATATAAATACTGTCTGTATTTATCATACATTATTTTTCACCATTAGGTTTGGTTGGGTTTATGGTGTTTAATGCCTTTTACAACAATATTTCAGTTATATCGTGGCAGTCAGTTTTATTGGTGGAGGAAACTGGAGTACCCGAAGAAAACCACCGACCTGTCGTAAGTCACTGACAAAGTTTATCACATAATGTCGAGTACACCTCGCTATGAAGGGGGTTCAAACTCACAACTTTAGCGGTGATAGGCACTGATTGCACAGGTAGTTGTACATCCAACTACCATATGCTCATGACCAGGACAGCCCCTTTTTCTGCTATGCATGCAGTAGTAATAAGACAACCTTAAGGCAAGACTGATTCTGAACAATATGTCATAGTTGAGTACACTTTACACTATTATTTTAGTTAACAGACATAAACAGCTATGTATTTTACAATGTATTTGTTCTCTCACAACATATCTTAAAAATTGCTGATTTGATGAAAAACAAGTGTTGTAATCACCCAACTAGAAAGCATGACTTATGACTTTTTAATTTTCCAGAATTTTTTGTTGTCTTCAAGATCTATGGATTTTTTTTAATATCTTCATTCTTAAGTTTGTTTATAACATATTTTATGCAAAATAAACAGAGAATATTTGACCACTCTTCCAAAAGTATGTACAATACAAATTATTTCTAGAAAAACCCTGACTCAGTATTAAAGAATATATTGTTTTCTTTAATAAATATTGAACAATAATGCTATTATTTATAATGTATCAAATGTTTAAGTGCAATATGTATTTATTTTGTTTTTTTATACATAAAAAATAAAATCTTGATGTAAGCATTATTTTTATTTAAAACATTTTTTTACCTAGATTTTCTAATTATTGGTGTAATTGTAAGCGTGCTCGCCTCGAGTGCAGTAGATCGTGGGTTCGATCTGCGTTCGGGTCAAACCAAAGACTATAAAATAGGTATTTGTTGCTTCTCCGCTAAGCACGCAGAATTAAGAAGAAGAAAGAGCAAAGACTGGTTGGCTCGGAATTGGGGATAATGTGTTTTGAAATGGTTCGAACTCACAACAGTGGTAGGCACTGATTTGCACATATAGTTGTAAATCCAACTACCATACAATCACGACCACTATTTCAAGTGTTCAAAGTCAAACTCCCATGTTTCATTATTGGTTGAATTTCTGTTGTCAAGTAAATATGTCCTTTGCCAAAATATAGATTATAAAATCATTACAAAAACTTATTTGTAAAGGCTATGACTTGGCAACTATAGTTCACTCTTTGTGGCAGGTTTACTTTGCTAGAAATAGACAATCTGTTACTACAACTAGTAGGTCCAACTAGCAACTAAAATGGTACATTGATATTTTATTCCGTATTATATTACTATTTTTTGTTCAATAGTTTGATGACCTATTTATTCTAGTCTCCCAGGAAGACCATTTATTTCTTTGGATGTTCATGACTAATTATCCCCTTGCCAACGAAGTTGCAAAGGGATATAGTAACACTACTGTCCTTCCTTCTGTAACATCCTTGTGAACACTCTAGAATCAACATCCTTCAATGGATTTTGACCAAACTTGGTACAACCTTAAGAGAATGTGGAACCCTATTGATTTTCAAGGTCATAGGTCAAGGTCACCAGGTCAATTTTTTAGGCGAGGGGATACGCCACGCTTTGCGTTGCCCTTGTTGATTTTAAATCTGTTAGATGTATCAGTTATGATTTTTGTTGTCAAGAGTAATGGTCTTTAACCAACAGATTCTACCTTCCTAGATAGTAATTAGTTGACTGAGTATTCATTGACCCTGCTATTGTACTGTCCATGATTATGTTGTCATTCATTTTTGTGATAGTATGTGGTGCTTTTGAGTGTAAGCAAATCTGTGCAGGTTTTTTATCCTTTATTTATATATGTATTTCTGTTGGAGATCCAGTTATCAAGAAGGGAGGGTTGGGATCCCATTAACCAGTTTAACCCTGCCACATGTTTGTGCCTGTCCCAAGCCAAGACCTGGATTTCGAACGTCATATGTCGTGGTCTTTTTGTGTGTGTGTTCAGTGAGTTCAGTTACGATGAGAGGTGGTTGTTTTCTTTTTTTATTGATATTGATGAAATTGATGACCTATGGTATTTTATATTAGCTGGTAATTGATAAAAGAAAGTGCACCTGAATTGTTTCAATTTGATCCACAAAATAATAAATTTTACATGTACAAGGATTTGAAAATACTGAAAGGATGGTCGCTCAGGCATCACAACATTATGTGATAAAGTCGACCAGTGACTTGCGGCAGGTCTGGTTTTCTCCGAGTACAATATTTTAGTTATATCGTGGCAGTCAGTTTTATTTGTGGAGGAAACCGGAGTACCCGTAGAAAACCACCGACCTGCCACAAGTCACTGACAAACTTGATCACATAATGTTGTATCAAGTACACCTCGCCTGATTGGGATTCGACCTCACAATGTTAGTGGTGATAGTTACTGATTCTATAGATTGGTATAAATCCAACTACCATATGATCACGACCAGGACAGCCGTGAAACACATGTTCGAAATAATTGGTTGTCGGATACAGACAGCGAGTGACATCGTATGCAAAAATGCTTGAACTCATATCTAAAAATAAAATTTATAAGATTCAATTTGATTGTAATATAAAACATACTATATTCCTAATCAAAGATTCTTTATATACAGATCAAGCAAATCATTGATAATATTTGTTTTTTCTTATTTTTAAAATGCAGACAGATCTATATGGCAAAATTTTCAAATTGAACACATTTTTATCATTAACAATGTAATGTTTCTGTGGCAACATAATTCCTCTGAATATAAAATGCTACGTATTTGCAAGTTTTTGTCTTTTGCCTGGATCATCTTCACCAATAAATGGACTTTTTTTTCTTGCGTTATGATAAAGCTGTAACAAGTCTAATGCTTCTGTTGTCTGCGATCGTTCATCTAGATGTCTCTGACATGCTTCCTGTACTGTTTTCGCGTAGTTTTCTGTATCTTGCAATAGAAGTGCTAAGTGATCTGCAGGTAAATCCACTATCAACTGAAATAATAAAAAAAATTCTAGTTTACTTACTACAAAAATTATACCCGAGTTATATCGTGGTGGTCAGTTTTATTGGTGGAGGAAACCGCAGGACCCGTTGAAAACCACTAACTGCAAGTCACTGACAAACTTTATCACATAATGTTTTATCTAGTACACCTCGTCATGATTGGGATTCAAACTCACAACGTTAGTGGTGATAGGCAATGATTGCATAGGTAGTTATATATCCAACTACCATACGATTATGACCATGACGGCCCCAAAAATCTACCTGAAAATGGGATAAAAATAGAAAGTTAAAGAGATATACATGTGATAAAAATAGAAAGTTAAAGAGATATACATGTGATAAAAATTTTATTGTTACGAACTGTAAATTTCAATATTGAATATATCTAATAAATCGTCAGTGCCGAAACACTGACTACTGGGCGGATGATACCCTTGGGGGACTAATAGTCCATCAGCAGAGGTATCGACCCAGTGATAGTAATAAAAACGTAGATATCAAATTTAGTGTGCATGACATGTTTCTGGAATAACCATCGGGTATGCTCAAAATCTAAAGATTGGAAAGACAAATAATTTTTAAGCTTTTGGGAGCAATAAAACTAAAGGGCCTAAATAGGATAGCTGAAATCAGCTACGGTCACCTATGCCTGAGGGAGGAGAGTCTTAGTTTTGATAAAAAAATTTATGTTGCTTAGGAACTTTAAAATTTCAATATTGAATATATCTAATAAACTGTATACTAGTATAAATAACGATAACTTGATACATGATACAAATAAAAAATACAAATTTTATAAGAGATAATCCAATTAAGCTGTTAGTTTCTGGATAAGGGTTATTTATTCATTCTCTAATAGGATCCTGTGTTAAACTATGTGCCATGATGATAGCCACTTAGGATTTCAAATTGACTTAAAAAAAAATTCAGTTATATCGTGGTGGTCAGTTATATTGGTTGAGGAAACCGGAGAGAACCACTGATCTGTCGCAAGTCACTGACAAACTTTATCACATAATGTTGTATTGAGTACACCTCGCCTGAGCAGGATTTGAACCTTCAACGTCAGTGGTGATAGACACTGATTGCATCTATAGGTAAATGTAAATTCAACTACCATACGATCACGACCACAAGACGCCCCCCAAAAAAAATTAAAGAAAAATATATTTGATAAAAATAATGTTTTTTTTGGAACTATAAATATCAATATTAAATATATCTAGTAAACCATGTCAATGCAGAAACACTGACTATGGGGCGGATGATATCCTCCGGGACTAATAATCCACAAGAAGAGGTATCAACCCATTGATAGTAATAAAAACGTAGATATCAAATTTAGTGCACATGACATGCTTCTGGAATAACCATCAGGTATGCTCAAAATCGAAAACCACTACCTCAGGTCCTCACTACATAAGTCTATTAGGTGACATCAAGAACAGTACCTGTAGATCCTCGTTAGATAAGGTAATTATACGAGTAATATTTTTCTGTAATCCAGCAATTGTTTCTTTTGTTCTGTCAGAAATTTCTGTTCCTTCCCCAATAAAATCTGGTTCGTCAAGACCTCCTGTTCCTCCATGTATACCTAATATAGAAAAATATATAAAAATCAGCAATTTTCTATTACAAAATTGACTAAAAATGTTCCTAAGATTCATTAATTAATTGCACTGGATATTTTGTTGTACTTTCTTGGTAATATATATATATATTTATGAATTAGGGCTATGGTGTTTAATGCCACTTTCAACAATAGATCAGTTATATCGTGGCGCTCAGTTTATTGATGGATGAAACGCGAGTACTCGGAGAAAACCTCTGATCTGCCGCATGTCACTGACAAAGTTTATCACATAATGTTGTATCGAGGACACCCCCATCTCAGTGGGATACGAAATCACAACTTTAATGACTGATCATACAAACTGATGGCATTAAGGTAAATATTACTACTATTACATCACCAAAATGCATGCCCTATTCTGTTGAAATATATCCTTAACTATCAGTAGTATCGCATAACATAATCTCTACAAATAAGAACCTTCAGGTCTCCAGCTTTGTGTTTTTTCTAAAATCATCAATGTTGAGTTGTGTGGAAGAAACACAAAATAATCCTCATCGTCGACTTCTGTTCCATCATCAGCTAACACTACATGTACACCATCTGTACTGGGTAACCCTAATTTATCTTTACCTGTTATAAACAAATTAATAAATTTATTTATTAATCACAACAGGTTTATGGAGTTTAATGCCACTTTCAACAATTTTTCAGTTATATCATGGCTGTCAGTTTTATTGGTGGAGAAAACCACCGATCTGTTGCAAGTCACTGACAAACTTTATCACATAATGTTGCATTGTGTACACCTCGCCATGAACATGGTTCAAACTCACAACATTAGTGGTGATAGGCACTGATTGCACAGGTAGTTGTAAATCCAACTACAGTCTGTCGAGCACTTTTTGGCTTAAAAAAATTAGGAAATCGGGAGGGTTTTTAGTTAAAAATCAGGAGATTATCTGGAATTTTTTTATATAAAAAGTGACAAAACCATACAAAAAAAACCCAAAATGGCCGCCTTCCTCCCCTCTAAGTAAGAGCTGTCAGGCCATAATATATAAATTTAAGCATGTTGTTTTTGATTCCAGATGAAGGTCATTATTAGAATGTCAGAATGTAATTGGCAGGCTTAAAAAGGTCTTACTTAGGCCATTGTCCTCACCTCCTTTTATTGATAAGATGCTTTACACTAAAATAATTTCAACATGTTGTTAATGTTTTTTTTGTGGGGAAAAATTCAAAATCAGGAGTTATCAGGAGTTTATCTAACAAATTCAGGAAAAAATCAGGAACAGCTCAAAATCAGGAAAAACAAGGAAAATCAGGAGTCGCTTGACAGACTGCAACTACCATACGATCATGAGGGTCCCTATTAATCACTACAAGTAATTGGTCAGCCTACATTTATCTTTATAGCTAAATAAACAATCAATTGTTAAAACTACACAGACCATTTGTTTTATGACTGATCAGAGCAAGCTTTGATACCATAGACCATGGACTGATAAAATTGGCATTAAACACCAATCAATCAATCATAAACCATGGATTTTCATTTTTATTAGCTTCCTCATTCATAATCTGACTTGACATCAATTTTGTGACTAGAGTAACACAACGGGTGTCACTAGTGAAGAAGGAATTGCTTTACCATTCTGGAGCACCTGAGTTCGCCACCACCAGGTTATGTGTGGGTTTCGTGTTGCTGAATCTTTAGTTTTCTGTGTAGTGTTGGATGATTGTTTGTCTATTGTCCTTTTTCTTTTTGCCAGTGCATTGTCTGTCCTTCAATTTACAGCTTCAGATTACCAATTTAGTATCTTCAAACTTTTATTATAACATTATTAACCATGATAGGTTTAGGATTATGGTGTTTATCGCCACTTTCAACAATATTTCAGCTATATCGTGGAGGTCAGTATTATTGGTTGAGGAAATCGGAGTACCCAGAGAAAACCACAGACCGGCCGTTAGTCACTGAAAAACTTTATCACATAATGTTGTATCAAGTACACCTCGTCTGAACTGGATTCAAATTCATGTTAGAGGTGATAGGCACTGATTGCATAGGTAGTTGTAAATCTAACTACCATACATTCATGGCCCCTATTAACCATAACAATATTTTACCTTTACTAATCAGATCTTGAAGAGATGTTGCAACTATTCCTTTTTTAATTGATCTGTCCTGGTTCCAAATCTTAAACGGCCTAGCCCCTGCCATTTTCATATACAATGTATTCTAAAAAATATCACGTGGGAGACAAATTAAACCAATGAGAACTAACAGGTCTTGTCCTAGCTACATTTGTACTATCAATCTTAACTAAAATATTACAAGTGAAACTTGGTTAGCCACTCAGAACTTACAGGTCTAGCACTAGCCCTGGATTGGCTACCATCAACTCTAAATATAGTACATGTATGTAAAAATTAAATCAATATAACTAAACAACTATATTTCTGCCAGGATTTGTTCAAATTGTCTGACTAGTACATTCAGTGTTCAGAGAATATTTTTTTTACAATTTTTTGTTTAAATACATTTTTGTATGCCTTTTTTTTTCAATCTGCAATTTCAGCTAAAATTTAGGGAACTTGCATGATATAACAAATTTTAGGCTAAATGTTAGGGAACTTACGGTATATAAATTAATACACAATAAAGCTATATCTTAACATAATATAATATGAGACAGGCACAACCTGTTTGAAGGACGAAGTCTTATAATGTTTAGAGGGAGGAATGAGAAGGGAGTGTATTATTTTTTTCAAGTAATTTTTAAATATTTTATTTGGCTGGATTGTACCACCACCAATAGTGACATTTACCTGTGATTGCAGGGTGCTCCGAGTCAATGGTGGAATTTACTTACAACAACAAAATGGCTGTTCCGTTCATTTAACCTACATGTTCTTCCGCCGAGAATCTCGTAGATAGAGATTTTTTATTAGAATTTTATTTCAAGTTTGTTTTGATTTTGCATAGAGTAAATAATTAAAGAATTTGGGAATTTTTCATTGAAATATATTTCTTTTGCATTTCTAAATATCAATTGATCCATTTTTTTAAACTTCTGGTGAACAGATTTTTTGGCTATCAATACTCTTATGAAAAATCATATAGTTAAAAGGACTTTGTCCTTTATTAACCAGATTAATTAATAGAAAAAGTAGTAACAACAACAAGTACAAAACTTTTCGATTTTCAGTCAAATCGACCACTGATAAGGTCTAATCGTCCTCAGTCAAATCGACCTCAAGTCAAAATGGCGTCAAAATGAAAGTCAAATCAGCCACATATTTCAAATTGAATAAAAAAAATTATGCATTAATATGAATTTATATTTTTGTTTAAAAGATTAATGTATAATTTTATTTTTATTGATATTAAAGTGTTCTTTTTTATGAATCAAACAAATTAATTAATGATTGATTTATGATATAATTAACTGATTTAGTGATTAGTAATTTACATAAAACGTGATTGTCGACAATTATTTAAATAAAACTTTATTTTGATTAGGCACATTCTTTGATGATTATACTCTGTTGTCTATAAACACGTTGGGTATTCGGGCACATGAAACTGTAGCTGGCACTAAGAACGTGGATGCTGATGAAAAAAAATACAGGGTAGGTATATGTAAACATTCTTTTCTTACATGTAGGCATAATAATATTTTGCAATGAAATAATTTCATACAATAAAGTTTACTAAAGTACATGTATTCACAGTCAAATTTTTATCGTGATAAAGTGAATAGTAAATAGTAAAACTTGATTGTTTTATCGACCTTTCTCATTTTTATTTTAAATCTCGGAATTAAATTACCCGTACTTGTACTTTACTGCAGTGAATGCCATTTCAAAAACAAATTGGCCCTTTCTCTTCCCAAATTCTTCCTACAACTTCTGTTAAAAATTCACTTTAAAACATTCACGCAAATTCCTTTTATAGACATTTGGTATGTCAATTTGCTCACAAAGAACCGCAGATCAACTTGAAAGAATGATACTCGGAACACAGGATTTGGCCACTAGGAATAAACAGAGTATCATTTTTCAATATATGTTATAATATGTTGTATTGAAGAAAAAGATGATATTTATGAAAATTATGAATTTACTGCTTCTGTAAGATTCTAAGGAGTCGTAAAAAATGTACTTGGCGATCACAATAGCCCTATTAAACCCTAAAACTAACCTCAACCCTAACTTCATTAATAATGTCCGTTGCTGTATGTATATTTTCACAACAAGCTGTAATTCACTAATTGTACTATCCATGTATATGCTCACTATAAATTAAGACAGATTTGATAGTGCTGTGGAGAAGACTCAATGGACTCTAAAAAATAAGAGTTATTACTATGCCTTAATAAAATTTCGAATTCCTATGTTGAAAGCAGGTTGAATTTGGGAGTGGAAAGAGTCCACCCAACAACTGAACCATAACCCTAACCCTAAACTTAACCCTAACCGGTTCCGAGTCCATTTGCCCTATACCTGTTCGCCCTGATACCCATTCACCCTGGGTCCGTTCGCCCTAAAAGTGGGTCTGTTCGTCCTGATAATTATATTTATGTAGGATATATAATAATAGAAAAATAAGTGATATTTGATTGCTTATAGATATTAAATGAAGATATTTTAAATATGCCGCATGCTAAAATGTATGTTTCAATAATGGGCAAAGTTAAAACATTTCAGTCCTTGGAATAAGTGAAGCAGGTAAAGATGAGTGAATCCAGAGTCTGTAGAAAATGTAAGATATTAAAAAAAATTGAATTATAAATTATATTTGATGGTGTAATTAATTTATAGCATACTCTCTCTCAAAGGCTTCTTTCACCTAACTCTCATTCAAATCGCAAAACTCTATTTCCACTTTTAACAACTATTATTCAATTTACATTCATTCAACATAACATACTCTCTCTTTTCTTTCACCATCTTTCACCTAACTTTATATATCAGATTCCATCAGTATGATGTATGAAATTTGTCAAAACATACGAGATCAAAGAACACAATGCAAGCTGTGAGGTATATAATTCTTTTATGTTTGCAATTGGTTTCGATGTTGTTTTACTCTGTTTTACTCATACCGTGGCCACAAGCCATCAATGAATGAAAATAAAAAGATCAAAGATATATAAAATCCCCAATCAATAATTGTAATTATGAAATCAACAATCTTTATTTTTAATTAAGCATTCCAAACAATAATATGCATGAAAATAACTTAATTAATTTCCAAAAGCTCATATTTTTTCTTTAAATCAATATTTTTCTATAAATCATTACTTTTTTATTTTAAATTAAAATATCCTTTATGTTCATTATTTAAAATACTTTATAATAATCAGGGTGAACGGACCCACCTTTAGGACGAATGGACACAGGGCGAATGTGTAGTTAGGGCGAACGGACCCGATACCACCCTAACCCTTTATGATCAAAATCATATGCTTATTATTATAATCTATATAATCTTTATTGCATATAAAATCCTTTTGGGTATAGCAATACAAACGTAAACTAACATTAAACAGACAATGTATATATACATGTACATGTATAAACAAATACAACTACTACCTTTTGATAAAAAACAATATTATGTTTTATATGCTCTGACCAACGTGAACCTCATATTCGCACTTCTAATGATCGCTTTATGAAGTTACAAACACTGGGCAAAATTTCTTTATCAGGATTAAGAATAATGTTTAACTTTTGAAGGGAATCTAGTTAAAGTGAGGATATTTTATTTTTTATAAAATCAATAAAGGCAGGTCTAATATTATCAGTAAATTTACAATCAAAGAAAAAGTGGAATTCGTCATCTAATGTTTTACAATATTTACAATGTCTTTGATTTCGTGGAATATTTTTGTAACGGCCTAGTTCTATTTCTAAGTTATGATCACTTAAACGTAATTTTGTCAACAATTGACGATTTTTGAAATTTCTTTCCCTTTTAAATATATGATACAAATTCCATTGATTTTTGGGTGGGGGTGTCATAAGGAAATCTTACCAAAAATTAGAGAACTGCACTGTATTAGAAGAAGAAAAACTAAAACGTTGTTTTTCTTTTGTCGAAAATTCAACCGGAAGTTAAACAAAGTACAGTAAAATTCATTAAAATCGGAGCATACCCGAAGTATCCGGTTTGTCTCTGTTGGTAAATTTGTAACCTACTCACATGCATCTTTTCAACTATGAACACCACTGATATCTAGTGTTTATTTTATTTTATATTGTGTATTATGTCTCTCTTTGACAATTAGCACCTCTTTTCCTCTTATGTAAATGAAGTTGTGTACGTTGACACCGGAAGTCCTGACATTCCATCCATATCCAGAAATTTTAAATTTTTAAAGTAAAATTAATTTTTATTAATAAATACTTACCACTAATATGATAATAGCTGTTACCTAACTTGGGACGAAGTCCAATATTTTGTTTTAAACAATATTTACTCGGATATATTGACCTATAATATTCTTTCAAGTAGACCGAGGGTGGATCCAGATATTCTTAAAAGAGGGGGCAAATAGAAGCTTCCGTCGTTTTTTAAGTCCCGATCTAGGTACGAAACGACCAGGTTACGAAACGTCCGCATCCGATTTTCTGCACAGATTTAACCATGTATTGACTTCCGGTATGTCATTTCCGGTGCATGAAAATTTAGTCATTAGTATATAGAAAAAAAATGCTATTTCTATCATAGTTGGGACTTCGTCCCATATAAATTCTGAGATAGTCTCTAAGCGACTTCCGAACAGCAGGAAATACCAATAATATTAATATGATAATAGGTATTACCTAACTTGGGACGAAGTCCAACATTTTTTTTAACCGGCAATATTAACTGAGATATATATGGACCTATAATTTTTTTTCAAAGTAGACCGTGGGCGGATCCATACTTTCTTAAAAGAGGGGGCAAATAAGGGGACCCAAACCCAATTTTTCCGTTGTTTTTTTTAAGGTTGTTCGCCAAAACGGGGACCTGCCCAGTCCGGTGTTGTATATAATCCGGTACTCGACGTCTCAATTTCATAGAAAATATTATTTCGGACAGGAGGTAGAAGAAATGAAACTCTGTTTAATGATATTGTCAGTTCAATGGTATATGTTTAATGGGCTAGAACACACTGCGATTTTGAGTCATTTTTTAATATTCATAACCGGAAGTAGTTCCAGAGTTTCAACTATACATACAACATTATAGAATAGAATAGAAAACTTTATTTTAAGTCGGGTTTACATATAACATTACAAACATAAGCTCTGTAGAGCTTTTTGCCGACATTATTTTTAATTAACGAGTCTATTACAAATCTATGAGTTGAAAAGAAGGTACGAAACGTCTCACTATACATTTTTACCCCGACACGAAACGTCCCGATGTAGGTACGAAACGTCCTGGTACGAAACGACCAGGTTACGAAACGTCCTGCACCCTTCCAGATTACTGCGCATCCGATTTTCTGCAGATTTAACCATGTATTGGTTTCCGGTGTGTCATTTCCGGTGCAAGGAATTTAAGCCATTAGTGATATTGAAAATATTGCTATTTTTACCATAGTTGGAACTTCGTCCCATATTACAATATTTTGAGAAGATCCCCTAGGAGACCTAATAAGAGCTTCCCATAATACAACCCATTCAATTTTCTCAAGTACTAAGAAGAAGCAGGGGAGGAGACTGAAATGGGTGGGACCTATAATTTATAGTGGCAAGTATTTATTAATAAAAAAATAATTTTACTTTAGAAATTCAAAATTTTATAACATTTATACCTTACCACTATAAATTCTGAGAAACACAGAATCTAACATATAACTGAATCCCCTGATGTAGTAGTGACCGGGGGGAGATTAATTCGTTGCGCAACTATAATAGGTCCTAGGGTAAAAAAAAGATTATCAGCATGTGAGGTCATGGATCGCATGATCAATGAAAGAGTTCTGACATCTCCAAAAACCTGCCGACAAAACTTCTGCCATAGATGCTGAACTAAAAAGAGCACAAGACGAAGAAATGGCTCTGACCTCATGTGCTTTAACTGAGTGGCGAGCTAAAGTTTGCTCACCAGAAGAGTAATATGCAAGACGTATCGTATTGCACAGCCATCTAGAAATGGACTTAGATGATAAATCAGAAATACCTCTTTTTAAAGGTAAAATAGCCTAGAATTAGAGTTAGATCTTCTCTGTCTTGTCCTATCCAAATATATTTTCAATATTCTTATAGGACACAGTAGATCAGAAGAAGAATTGGAAGGAAGGACTGGGATGAAAATAGGTTCCGAGCCCTTACTAGGAATATGATTTTTACCTAGAGAGGATGGATCTGTTAAAAGAGTAACAGCTGACTGGTCTCGATTAAATCGAAGACAAGAATCTGAGACTGACGGCGCATGAATTTCACTTCTTCTTCTACCAGAAGCTAAAGCTAATTGGAAGCAACATTTGTAAGAAACAAATTTGAGATCAACCTCAGTTGCAGGTTCAAAGAGTGGCAACTTAAGAGCCGAAAGTACCAATCCTAACTCCCACTGAGGAACCAGTCTTTTTTGTTTAGGTCTTCAGGGTCAAAATTTCTAATCAATAATGATAAAAATTAATTATTGCTGAAATCAGTTCCACCAGAAATAGCTAAAGTGCGAGTAATACTCGATCTGTAACCTTTAATGGTAGATGGTAAGATACCTTTATCTTCAAAAAGATGTACAAAAAAGTTTGCTAGTTGTTGTACAGAGACTTTGATAGGATCAATTTCCCGTCCAACACACCAATCAACGAAGATTGACCACTTTGCATCGTAGACAATCTCTATAGACTGTCGGACAGCCTTAGAAATGTGGTTAGTTGCTCTGACAGAAAAGCCTTTCTGTCGGATTCCCTTCCGGAGAATAACCATGCGTCCAGATGCAGGGTCTCTGGATTTGGATGCAGTATTCTTCCTTTCAGCTGAGACAGTAGATTCACTCTGAGAGGAAGAAGAAGTGGTCTTGCACACGAGAGACGCAACAGATCTGTGAACCAGACTTGTTTTGGCCAAGCCGATGCAATAAGAATGATCTTGCAAGATTCCCGAGACACCTTTTGAAGGAGTTGGGAAAGAAACCAGAAGGGAGGGAATGCGTAAGCAAACATTCCTTTCCAAGAGATTGACATTGCGTTTACAGCGTATGCTAGAGGATCTGGAACTGGAAAAACGAAGGTGTCCAGCTTGCGGTTCAGAGACGTAGAAAACAGATCCAGATGAGAACGACCCCAAAGAAGACCTATGGCATTGAAAATTACTTGTAGTAATTCCCATTCCGTGTTCACTGGTGCTAGAGAACGTGACAGTGTGTCTGCTAGAACATTGAGATGATCCGGAATATGCCTTACTACCAGTTGAGTCTGAAGTTCCCAGTTAAGAAGGATAATCTCCCTGCAAAGAGAATACAGGCTGAAGCAATAAGTGCCTCCCTTGTTTTTCAGATAAGCTACCACGGTAGCATTGTCTGTTGCCAGAACCAGAGATTTGAGATGGAGAGTTGATTTGAAATGACACAAGGCCAAATGAACTGCTTTCATGTCCAACAGGTTGATGTGTTCCTTCTGTTGTAGAGGAGACCACAACCCTAAGGCCCAACTTCCCTCTAGATAAGCTCCCCAACCCAGGATGGAAGCATCTGTGTAGAGAGTTAGGGTAGGAACTGGTATTGACAGAGATAGATCTTTCATCACATTCACCCTGTTTATCCACCACTGTAGGTGAGGTAGCAGTGAAGGAAGAAGAGGGATCTTTGCTTCCCAGTCCTGAGAGGCTGCAAGCCAGTTTTGAAGAAGATAAAACTGTAGGGGCCGAATGTGGAGACCTAGCGGAGCCACTGCCGCGAGTGAGTTGAAGAAACCTAGCAGTTGAGAAAACTGTCTGGCTGTTACGAACTGAGAGTGTTGGAACAACAGAATTCTCTGACGGAGGGATACACATTTTTCCTCTGGTGGAAAAATGAGACCCAGGTCTGTTCTGTAGTTTTCCCCTAGAAACAGAAAATTCTGAGAAGGAGTCAACTCCGACTTCTTCCAGGATATCAAAAACCCCAGATTTAGAAAAAACTGAATTACCATTTCCGTTTGGGAAACAAGGCTTTGTTGACCGAAATCCCTGGTCAGGGAATCGTCTAGATAGGAATGAATCTGAACAGATAGTGTGTGCAGATGAGCTATTACTGCTTGAAACACTCTTGTGAAGACTAGGGGAGCCGTTGAGATCCCGAATTGGAGTGCTCGAAATTGGTACACTGTATTGTCGCAAACAAAACGAAGAAATTTTCTGAAGGGAGGAATAATAGGGATGTGAAAGTACGCATCCATGAGATCGAGGCTTATTGTCCACATACCAGGATGGATACAAGACCTGGTGGAACGATTGGTTTCCATTTTAAAATGGGATACCAAGAGAAACGTATTCAGGATAGAAAGATCTATAACTGGTCTCATACCCCCAGTTTTCTTGGGAACTAAGAAAAGACGGGAGTAAAAAGTTGGAGATTGAAAAGGATCCTGAACCCTCTCTATTGCTCCTTTCAAGATCAAAGACTGAACTTCCTCCGACAGAAGAATTCGCTTCTTTTTGTCTGACGTGTGAGACAAAGAGATGGGAACCTCTGACAGTGGAGGTGACCTCAGAAACTGAATTACTGACAACCCATGAATCCATGGTAATTTTCTCCCATTGACTCAGAAAGTTAGTAAGTCTCCCTCCTACAAGAATAGAGGGGAACGGAACAGAAAACTGTTCCTTCCTCTTGAGAGGTGTCAGTAATAAACGAGGGGGCAACTTCCTATTTACGATTCCCTGTCTTCTTGGCCCCTCTTTTCTTGTGAGAAAAATTGGGCTTGGAAGCAGAAGAGGTAGTTGGTGGGTCAACTTTCCTCTTCTTGGGAAACGTGTGGGCAGAACAAGAAGGAGGATTAGTTACCACAGAACGTTTGCCATTAGTTATCTGAACGTTAATTTTGACAGGCTGCGGAAGTTTCTTCATCTTCTCCTGAACCTCCTGGACAGACAAGCCAAAGATCTTGTCCGACAAAGGAGAAGACAACAAAGAGTCTTTTAAAGACTCATTGACCGAGGATTTCTCTAAAATTTCACTTCTTTTAGAAAGAGTGAAATTACCAAGAGTGCCAATAAGAAGAAGTTGAGAGATACCAATAGCCTGGTCAGCTTGGAGTAAGAAGGACTTAAGCTCCGAAAAATCACCCCCTCTCTCCTGAAGTAGAGACCCAGCTGCCGACATAAAGTGTTCAGCTGTACCCAGTGCATGAGATGTGCTCCTAAGAAGGTTCTCTGACTTAGACCAAAGAGATTGTGTAAGTCTTAACCCATCTACTGACTTAAAGCCTAGAAGGGAAGCCATAGCTTTATCACAAGTAGGAGCTGACTTTCCAATAGACGAATTGTGTATCTCGAAATCCTTACTTCTAAACCTGCCTGAAAAAGAAGAGGGACCAAATCCAGGAAATTTTCTAATATTGTTACTAGAAGAGCCTGGAGGTGAAGCCAAACTATCCTGAACCACTTGAAGAGCTGTGGAAACATGCTTAGATTCAGGAAAAGACTTGTAAGAAGAGGAAAGTTCCTGAGACAAACCACACGTCTCAAACATGGACAAAGTTTTTTGGATCCTAGGAGGGGAAGCAAAAGGAACATGGGATTTTTCTCTGAGGAGAGAATAAACCCTAGCCTTTAGCTGACCCCTAGAAGCCGGAAGCTCCTCAGACTCGGATTCACTAGAACTACCTTCCTCGGAAATACCAGCTCTGTGCAGACAGGAAGAAACAGGTTTCTTCGAAACAGAAGTAGTAGGAACAGCTTCCTCCTCTACAGTGAGAAAAGAAGCCTCCTGACTCCGTGGGGGCATTGATAGAGTGTCATCTTCTTCTTCCTGACACTGGTCAGGAGAAGAAGGCTCTACCTGGGCACCTGACCGAGACTCCAAAGCATCCAACCTATCCGAGACAACCTTCAGATAAGAAGCAAGTGACTTCTTAAACTCCCCTTAGGCGTCTCCTACTTCTCTGGCTAGTGAACTATGAGAAGAGGAAGTATCAGAATGCAACCTGGGGTTACTGGAAGGATTACCAGGAAAAGTTGACCATGGATAGGAAGCGTCACAAGGAAACCCAGGATGAGCTTGGAACTGAGATGTCCAAGGATGACAAGGCCAACCTGGGAACCTAGTGGAAGGTTGCAATGAAGAAACTGGAGGTCTATGCTGCATATAATTCAAACCCGCTAAAAAAGATGGAGCAGTGATATTAGACACAACAGTATAAACAGGACGAGACAAAGTGTGGGTCACTGAAGACACAATGAGAATTCCAACCCTGGTATTTGATCTATTCGGAACCAGGTCCGAGGTTAGGTGGTTTCCCAGTCCTGTTACCGAAGTCTCAGGAGTAGTCTGGGAAATGGAGGTCGGAATTCCCACACTCAGAGGCTTAGGTATGGAACCATCCCAAAAAGTGTCACTGCCTGTGATGGATTTGAACGGGGTCAATTCCATAATTTCACAATTTGAACAAAAATAATAATATTCAATTACGCAATAAATAAATAAATATATATATATATATATATATATATATACTGTAAATTATCTGAAATTACAGTAAAATTTTGTCACAATATAAATATAATATACAAAAAATAAATATAAATGTATTAGGGTATCAAAACCAAACAAAAATAGTTTTCATCTGTTCTCCAAGAAAAGCGTGCTATTCTGGTCGCAGCAGGAAATTGAATGGGTTGTATTATGGGAAGCTCTTATTAGGTCTCCAAGGGGATCTTCTCAAAATATTGTCATAATATTATTGGTATTTCCTGATGTCCGGAAGTAGCTTAGGGACTATCTCAGAATTTATAGTGGTGAGGTATTTATGTTATATAATTGATGGTACTTTCCTCATAAATATTCATCATTTTTAAATTAGATTTTGATCACGTAACTGCAGTTTCAAGCTTGATGGATCGTTTATTAGATTTGTCAAATAATAGCATACAGTACGGAAATTCAATATGTCCGTCAATGATTCGAAAATTACAAGTTATTGTGTATTTCCGCAAAGTTTTTCGTCTGCTAAAATGCAAATAGTTTTGTTTTTTTCTTTCAAAATCATACATTTTTTTGAACTTGCGTGCTTGCAAAAATGATAATACTATTCCTCTGCCACATAAACGACCTACCGGATAGTGTTACATCCTCTGTTAGACTATTTGCAGATGACTGTTTGCTATAGAGGACAATCAAAACAGCAAAAGACCACCAAAAACTTAAAGCAGACTTGGAACAACTTGAAATATGGGCAAAAGACTGGGGCATGAGATTCTACGCCAAAAATGCTATATATTATCCATCAACAAAAGATCGAATAAATTCGACTCTCTTGATAATCACATCCTTCAAGAAGTTCAAGACAACCCATACCTAGGTCTACAGATATCGAACGATCTTAAATGGAGCATGTACATAAACAACATCAGTAAGAAAGCAAATGCCACCTTGGGCTTTCTAAGAAGGAATCTAAGAAATGTTTCAGAAACATGTAGAAAGACAGCCTATATATCCCTCGTAAGATCAACTATGGAGTATGGAGCAACCATCTGGAACCCATACCTAAAAGGGGATGTAGATAATTTAGAAAGAATCCAAAATAGGAATACGTTTCATAAAAAAGGACTATAGGAGCCGGGGGCTAGGATCAATCACCACCATGAAATGCACAATTAGAGCTCTAGACGCTAGAAGAAAGACGACACAGTCTCCGCCTGATCCTGCTGTATAAGGTGGTTGAGGGGTTGGTACCGGCACTACCAACTGCTGACTTCGTCACAACAGCCAAATCTAAGAGAAATATTGAAGCCAAAGTGTATAAAGACTGTGAAACGACAAATATCATAGAAAGACGCTTAATAAAGAACTCAAAGGGCCTCAAGGCCCCAGACAGTAATACAGAACAATCTAAACGTTCATTCTTCGTGGAAACAATTGTCCACTGGAACCAACTGCCAGACAAAGTCGTGTGTGCAGATTCCGTAGAGGCATTCAAGACCGCCCTACAGGAATACAGCACTTAAAACCGGCGCTCTCTCGTACCGTGTATAAAAACCTTTTTGGGATTCTACACGTACCAGAAACAGAAACAGAATTCCGGCAAGTTGACCACAAAATATTATTTGTTGGTAAATTTGGTGTCGAACTCCATCAATTTCATGTATTTCAGACATTTTACATAGACTGTTAAGGCCAGTGTAAAGGTTTGTCGCCTCGGATATTCATACACTCCAGGAACCTCGAATATTTCACGGCTGTAATGCATTTTTATCTCAGTTAATTTGGCTTAATTCAAAGTCCCATTTTCAATTCCGGCAGTTAACATCCATGCAGTTATAAAAATTATCTTCTATATAGATCATATAAAAATGCAGACAATTGAGTAGCCGCCATTTTAGATATGCAAATTAGCAACTGTAATGTCATTTCTGGATATGCAAAATTACGTGGTTTGGCAGACGAAAATAATTTTGTTTGACGGAATAGAAATGATTCTAAACAACCGTATTGCTGATTCTTTTCCCCATGAGCCGTTGAATTTACACTGTATTGGCGAGGGACAGGGTAAGGGATTTATGTAAACTGTAGTTTGTTTTCATGGGCAGTTGATTTGAATAGCTCCGCCGTATTAACATGAACTACCACCAAATTACGAGTTTTGCTATTATAGACCCTTTGGTTTAAATATTGCTCTCAACACTGTCATTTACTTGACTTTCCAATCTTTTGATTTTGAGCGTACCTTATGAAGGCTACTCCAGAAACGAGTGCACACTACATTTTATAGGCTACGTTTTTATTTCATATTGTAGCTCAGATTCCCACAAGCACTCGAATTCCGAACCCCCCCTTTTTTCCTCATTTGGTCCCTCCCGCGATTATGGTATGGATCTTTGTCTGGAAGTATATCTTTGAGCCATTTATCCATATTTTACAACATTTCGTGTTACAACTCTCTCGTTCTACTAACTTTTGTTTCTAGGTCCAGCTGCCGTTTAATATGTCATAATATGGATAAATGGCTCAAATATATACTTCCGGACAAAAATCCATACCATAATGGCGGGAGGGACCAAATGAGGAAAAAGGGGAGTCCGGAATTCGAATGCCTTTGCAGATTCCTACCACATTGGAGTACACAGAAAATAAAACCACCGACCGCCGCTAGTCACTTACAAAGTTCATCACATAATCTTGTATCGGGTGCATCGTGCCATGGGCGGGCATGAGTGATAGGCACTGACAGCATACTACAACGACCACGACCACGAGGGTCCCACAAAAAAGGTTGGACATAACCAACATGATTAAAAGTCACACCGCTCTCTTGCTCCCCGTAACTGACATGCTCGACGTGGGACAAACATGCCACGACACATCAACAAGTGGGAGGTGTAATCAAAATCAGATTGGCCACTGCGGTATAACGTACACACAAGGGTCATCACCAGACAAATAATGGTAATAATTTTCATAAGAACAAATAAACATATATTTCATATCTGGTTGACGTGAGTAAGATATACAAGGAAGTGTTTTTGCTTATATTAAAAACGTAAACATCAAATTTAGTGGCACGACGCGTTTCTTGAATAATCTACATCAGGTGCACTCAAAATCGAAAGATTGGGGAAACAAATAATTTAAAGTTTTGGGAGCAATAAAACCAAAGGGATAGCCAAAAATCTGAACTTTTCATTTATATGTAGCAACATTCCAGCAGCACCTGCATATGAAGTATATATATGTCTCAGATGATACGATATTCCAGAGCTTGTGGTTCCTATCAGGATTTCCTTGATAGAGGGTTGCTGCTAACAAGGAAGCTACTGAACCAAGGGTTCCTTTTGGTAAAGTTGGTCATCACTTCGAAAATTTTACGGTCGCCACCATGACTTGGTTGACCGTTATGGAATATCTGTGTCACAAAAAGATCCACGGATATGTTTCACTTGTGGTAAGCACTTCCCGGTCCTTTCCTCATTCACGGTTTATTTCCGTGTTTGTAACTAGATTAACACGGTGGGTGCCACTAGTGGAGCAGGAACTGCTTACCCTTCAGGAGCACATGAGTTCACTCCCGGTTTTTAGTGGGGTTCGTGCTATTCGATCTTTAGTTTTATATGTATGTTTTGTCAATCGTTGTTTGTCCCTTTGTACTTTTTCTTTTGGCCATTGTGTTGTCGGTTCTTCTTCGATTTACGGATTCTGATTGCCCCTTTGGTATCTTTTGGCCATTGTGTTGTCGGTTCTTCTTCGATTTACGGTTTCTGATTGCCCCTTTGGTATCTTCAAACTCTTCTTATGATGCTTACAGTATAGCATGGAAGTAGCAAGTTTAATTGACATAACAATTACTTTTTTTTAAATTTCACATTAGTTTAATTCGTTTTCATTACCGTAAGCTACCTACATTCTACTCATCAATCAAATCTCCCGTATCACGTGCACGAATATATTATGAGATGTTTGGTCGCCGCCATCGAGATAAAAGCCAACAGAAAAGAAAATGTAAAGATTTATAGATGAATAGTAATATTTTAATTGTTACTAAATACAATTCTGTAATTTCGTGAGGGGGGGGGCAAAATTTCATAAACACATTTATTTGATTGTCAACTAGGTCATTTTTATTTTCGTAAAATCTTGACGTCGCAAGTGAACAGACACGAGGTCATTATCCCTTTGCTCTCCAAATAGACATCATTTATTTGTAAAAAAATATATGTTTTATTTTTATGATATAAGATATTAAATATTCTGATTACTTTTCCAGGTTAATCAGTCTAATTTTCACAGGAATAATTCAGAGGCGCATGGGCTATGAAATAACAATGTAACAAGCTATACTGAACAAACTAATACGTTGTTAAAATATTCTTTTTTTATCCAAGTTATCTTTTCACTTTATATATGTACATGTATATACAGGTATTTAAATTTTCTGCGGTTCTTTCTCTAATTAGTGTTTGGTGAGGGTAAATTTACTTAAAAGCTGCTGCTTCCATTTCCCTTCAATAGATACTTTTAATATATCAATCCATTGCATATCACCTTGTATTTTGTAACAGATACCAATACATTCCGTTTTGACGTAATGAGTAGCTATGCTGTTGCGATCCTATCAGATTTCCGAGTTTCCCTTTGACTCTGTAGAGACCGATTAAATATATATGTATGTTGTTTAGCGCCACTTCAACAGTATTTCGGATATATCATGGCGGTCAGTTTTATTTAATAAATGATATTCAAAAATTACAAAATACATTGTACATACACGTATATGATGATAAATACATAACTACAAATGTGACCTTAAAATCGTGGATGTACACGATACATCATTGCCTAGTAGCGACACCGAATTATTCTTAACGTTCTTTAAGTATTCCTGTCTTAAGAAAACCGATTATTGCATATATTCACCAATACAGCAAAACATTGTACCACGTACAATATAGATACATGTATATTAATATATATATATTTTCACAACAGTGGACATACTGTTACTATATTATGTAGTATTTACGATATAGGAGTTCGATCAACACCAAACACAAGCTTAGCAAAGATATTCTACGGATTATTTTAATTGGTCAGTTTTGTTTCCAGATTACAAATCTCAATTTGAATCCAATAATATTTTATTGTTAGCTCTTGTTGAAGCTTTATATAATGGTCTATTGTAAGTAAAACTATTATATATTATATTGGATTTACAGGAAGAAATATTGGATACTGGAGCGGTTCACATGGCTCAACCCACATGACGTTCCCAGGATGGCGGATATAGAATGCTCTCTTGATAGAGTGGTGTCCAGTTTAATTACACCGTAGTGGTTCCCGTCTTTGGTAAGTGCCACATTCCTTACACGTTAATGACCCCATCTGTAGATTATAATAAAGGGTAGACACATTGTAGCAAAATGCTTTTACTCAACTCCCCTTACTTTTCTAGTTGCAGTCAAAGGTCGTTGCCCTGTCGTCCCATTCATTCATCTCTTCTGTAGATTATTTATCCTAATTGTTGATTCTCCCGAATATGAATGAAATATTTACCGCTGAAACGTAAGCAAACAAAAACCAACCAATCAAGAAGAACGGCGTATTCCTCTACGATTTATTATACAAATTGATAACTAATAAAAGATTAAAAATAGGATATCTTTGTAATATACCTTAATTTGTTATTTAATTCTAAGCAAAAATTACACTGTAATTCTTTTGTTACAGAATTATTTTGACAAATGTATGTAAAAAAAGGAAACAGGTGGTCATAGAGGAAGTCGTTCATTTTGTTGTTTGTTTTGTTTATTAATGATACTAGTGTTTATCCTTTATGGTCTAAGTACTGTTGACATTGTACATATTTTTTTTTATATGAAAATGCATTGGTCGATATCAAGTGATTGTTCCCAACCTATTTTATAAATATAG
>MJUT01002146.1:30444-43282 GCA_002080005.1 Gigantidas platifrons | reverse complement strand
TTTAGTATAATTTTGTTTTATATAAGAACCAAACACTTGTTCAGCTGAATTGACCAATAACGAATTTAAGCTGTCTATCAAATCACTGACAGCAGCGTGTGACAGATCATTAATGTTTACTAAATTTAACTCATATTCTAACTGTTCAACCTTAGTCATATCAATACTATTCTTAAAATCCTCTTCTTTTTCAATGTTCCATTTTTTAATCTTTTTAATATCACATTTACCGTTTGATAACTCTTTTTCATCCAATTCATTTATGTCTATTTTAAAATTCACATTTAATGCTACAGGTGAGTGCACATCAGAGTATAATGTTGAAAATTCTAAAACATGTAAACTTATAATATAACCCAACATATCATATGTACAAAGAAAATAGTCAACTACACTTGACTGTCTGCATGTAAACATACCAATTTTATCACCATTGACCCTACCGTTCAATATAAACAGATTATTGTTTTTACATAGTTGTAATAACTGATTACCGTAGTTATTCTTAAAAGTGTCCTTACTACTACGAATATACGACATGTCAAATTGTTCTAATGTACCTGCATAATTTATTACATTGTTTGCAGGATTGCGATCATCATCTATTAACTCAATAAAATCAGAGTCCATACCAGTTCTGCTATTAAAATCACCATTTAATAGAATAAATTTGTGGTTTACAGATAATCTTAAAAATTCTTCTTCTAGTTCATTTAATGCGTCAATTACCTTGTAACTGGAATTTTCTGGGGGTATGTAAACATTCCCTATAATAATATCTTCAGATGATTTAAATAAACTGGATGAAATTTTGTACCAAGAAACAAGTTTGCTGCTTGTCTCTATAGGATGAACATATTTATCATACTGTGATTTGTACCCAAAAGCGATGCCACCTGACTTCACTCTTGGATTGGGTTTTCTATTTTTCAAATTGAAAGTATATCCAGGAATATGAATGGAATCAAAATCGTCTGTTTTAGACTCAGTTAAACAAATAAAATCATACAAATTGATTAGTTCTATAAATTCCGGATAATTCATTTTTTGCATAATACCACAACAATTTAGAGACAATATCTTAATGTTAAAGTTGCATGAGTAATTTTTTGAAGAACAATCTTTATTTACTTTTCTGACATCTCCATGGGAATCCTAATTACCATGAGTGGGTGTGACTACACGGCGTCGCTTTCCTGTAGGAACTGTGCGGTTATCAGGCGTGGCGTGAATGTCCATTGGTTCTACGAATGAGTTATGCGATTCTTCATGTTCGTTATAAGCCACCCCGTCAACATACAATACATCACGGACTAGTTTCACACGGCAACCCTGTGCCCTTTTCTCCTTCATGATAGGATAGAGACTTTTTCGTGCTTGTTCTATAGCATCAGGGAATTGTTGGTTAACCCCAAAATGTTTACCCTTCAAGCGGTAAGTACTTGACAGAACCATTGCGAGATCTTTATGGTACAAGAAACGAGCCACTATCGGCTTAGGTCGGCCCCTTCTGCCTGGTAGAGCCCCACTTCCAAATCTATGGACGTTACCGAACTCGATCCAATGGTTTATGCGAAGTTCGTGTCGCACAAACTGTCGAACAACGTTTTCAGTGTCTTCGTTCTCTTTCTCTGATAAACCGGTGAAAATAAGGTTATACCTCATAGACCTGCATTGAAGGTCTACTACTGTATTTCGAAGTTCATCATTTTCTTCCCTTACATCATTTAATGCGGATTTAATTTCTTGTCTGATTTCTACCGCTTCATCCTCTAAATCGTTAGCAACTTTACTTATTGAGGATTTCACTAGTTTCACATCACTTACATTTTTTTCATGTTTGTCTTTGAAATCGTCCATAAAATTACTGATCCCCTGAAGATCATTTGCCGTTTCACTGAACTTTTTATTCAGTTCACGAATGTCTTTTCTTACCGTAATATGTTCACTTTTTAATGTTCCTATTTCCGTATCTTGTTTATCGGACTTATCTTTCAGATTTTTGGTTGCGGTTTCTATCTTATTCACTTTAGACTTCAGTTCTCCAAAGTTCGTTACTAATTTATTTAATGTATTGTTTAAATTGTCAATCTTTGACATTCCAGTTTCTATAACTGTAAGTCTACTATTTATACCCAAAAGCAACTGGTACATACTTTGCATGGNGTGAACTAATCCTAAATTTTGTAATTAAACGTCTATTGTCATAATTTCCCCAATGTAAATATGGTTCAAAAGTAAAGTTATTTTTAAAAAGTCTATTTGTTCTGATTACTACAATTTGATTTTTTATTGTCATTAAATAGATTATTTTTCCATAGTTTTTTATATTTTAGATGCAAGTGTTTATTGACATATTTTTTCAGACAACCTTTTAAATTTAGTACTGTTATTCTGTTAACTACCAAAGTAATCAAAAATTTCACTTACACATTTATACCAACTATTTTTATTTTGTTCATATAATTTTTTTGAAGTATAAGATATGTAGGTATTGAAGCCAAGTAATTATTGGTGTCTTAATTGGTTTATGACACCTAAATCACTTTTAATTAGATTAAATGATTTGATTATCAGATCATTGTATAATAATCACTGAAGTGTGTGTTGTCTTGAATTTACTTTCCTGGAGCAATCTGCACAGTGGTCTGTCCCCATTGTGAGAATGATAATGAATGAAAACACACTCCATGTTCTTTTATTGTCTATGAACCAAAGATCAAAGAAATTTACTCGCGTTTTGTAATGGAATTTCTCAAAATTCCACGTACTGCAATCAGTTAATTATATCTTAATTACTATTTACATGCTCTTTTTATCAACTCAAGCCCATATTCTTTGGGAAAACTAAGATTAAAGCATTGATGTTTTAATAATCTTTGTAAATTAAAGTTATTACATTAAACCAAGACAGGACACAAGTATTTCATGTCTGGCATAATTTATGTTCAGAACTGACGAGTATGTGACCTTTGAAAATGTATTCTTGCAATATAAAACAACTAACGAACCGACCGCAAGTTATAACAAATCAGACAGACCACAGGTGAACATTTGGGTCAATTGAAATATCTAAATGTGTACAATAATATCCCCAGCAAAGGTATTCATAAAACTGGCCTCCCAAATTAGTTACTGGCCACTTTTTACGCCTGATGATTCTATTCATTACTGGTTTTATTAACCATGACCCTTTAAACGGTCAAGGTAAATGAGTGTTCGACTTCTGGTCTGTTTTATATGGTCTTCTATATCTATTATTTATTACAGACGATATAAATAAAATAGACCAGTAGTCGAGCACCCCTTTACGGTGGCCGTTTAAAGAGTCATGGTTAATAAAACTAGAAATGATTAAATTCAACATGCGTAAAAAACGGATTGAGAATACGGATAATTCCCTCTTTTTTCCTCTTCTATGAGAAATTCCTCCAAATTAATCTGACTTAGAGCGAAGTCGCTTTCAATATCGAATACTAGTAACGTATCACTCATTTTTAGTATCCAGCTTGTACCTTGTCCGACCGCGATTAAATTATGTCGGGGCTCTCTAATTTGACCTTGAACCTATTCATAACTATCAAGGTGTATTCGAATGGGATATCATTCGACTTCAAAGAGATAACCGGTATATTTACGACGCAATAATCCATTTTAACCCAGATTGTTTTTTCGCATAAGATATCATTTGTGGATAAGCGACTAGCAGAGAATAAGTTTCAAAAATTAATTGCTTGTAGATTTTTAATTTCATTTATTAACAGGGTGGCTCAATGAGTTAGGACGCTGGATCTAACAACTCATACAAGCCTATCACCAATACGGCATGGGTTAGCGCCCGGCTTTGTAAATTACAAAAAGGGTGCACTCGACTCGCAGCCGCAAGCGATAAAGTTTACCAGTTGCTTGCCCATAGTCGGTGGTTCTCTCCGGGTACTCCCGGCTTCCTCCACCACTAAAACTGGTCGCCATGATATAGCTGAAATATTGTTGAAAGTGGCGTTAAACACCAAAAATAAATCAATCTTTTATTAACAATGTAAGATTGCAATGCAAAAAATGCATTTTTGAGTGTAGATTATGTTCGATTATTGCGATAAAATTGAAATGCATATAACCAGATTTGAATAAAATTTTCTATTTATAATTTCCCCCTTGATGCAGGTCAGGTGTTCCTTTAAAATATAAATACATTTTCTGTACAAAGCAACAACAGCAAAAAACAAACAAACAAAAGAAGAAAGAAAAAGAAAGAAAGGAAACTGAAAAACCAAAAACATGCATAATTCATTTTATTTACAAGTTCAATTATTGTACAAGTTAGATACCGTACATTAAAAAAAAAAACCAAAAACTGAGCATTATAGAATATGGAAAGCTTCTTTTTCCGCACTCGTACACAGATAAAGGCCTCGACGCCTTCGGTGTCTTGGCCTTCACCTGTGTACTCTTGCGGAAAAAGAAGCATTCGGCGTCTCGGCTTTCACCTGTGTACTCGTGCGGAAAAAGAAGCCTCCAAGATCCAATAAAGGACAGTTCTTTTGCTTGAAATGTATGGTATCATATACATAAACGATTCTATTCACTTGAAAGACCTTGAAATATCTAAATATAAACGAGAGTCGAAAGCACGGATGCTGATAAAATTGCGTTGTTTATTTTTTGTTAATTGTGGTTTAATTAGCTTTCTGAACATTAAAAAGATAAAAATATAAAATGAAAACACTGTTGCAGATAAAAATGTATTATGTACGAGAATACACTCCAACTACAAGTACATTCTTAAAAATAATCAACTTGACCCTTACAGGGTCAATTTCTTTCTGTACTTGAATATTTTTAAAGTCCACCGACATGACCGAAAGTTGAATGAATGAAAAATGACAAGACGCAATAAAAGAGACGTTGATAGATATGTCTCCCAAGTTCAAGAAAGAGAGGTAACATTACAAATGTACAGATAACAAAACATTCCACAAAAGCTACGTAATATCTTGCTATAATTGAAATAATCAACTAAAAGTATGGAAATTATCCAACAAGCGTATCACCAATACGGCACTTGATATGTCCATATTACAGTCGAATCTTGCCAAATATGGTTTGTTTACTTCTGTCATTTTAAATGGGCAGAAATAATCATTAATGTTAGATGCATGGTAATAAAATCATTTAAAATTATTAATTTGTCTTTTTTTAATTAGGGTTTCTTTGTCGTTATGATAAAGTGTACCAAAACATCTGAATAACTTGTTAGTAAATTTGTCATTTATGCAATGATCAACCAAGTTGGGATTATTATTGCAGGTCAAAACGCCCTAAAACAAAATGACAAACAAAGGAGTCGCTACAACAAATCATGGAAAATTAATATTCCTGGTTACGTTATTCTCTTTCACAAGATGGTGCTTACTGTTCGCTCTGTATTGCCTTTCAGGATCACCCCAGTGAAAATCCACGATACAACGAATTTGTCACCGTACCTTACAAGGACTGGAAAAAACGCATTAGGAGAGAAGAGAGGTCGTCTTCCACTCTATTCCAATAGCGAGCATCACCTGAAAGCTAATGAAAAAAGCAGTCTACTACTGTCTGTTTCAGATCAGACTAAGCCACCCATAGTTCAATCCATGAGCAAAGCCTACAGTGATAAGGTTGAGAGAAAAAAATAGAGCTTGTCTTTTATCTTTTATAGACGTGATAATCACTCTGGGGAAACGTAATATAGCATTTCGGGGGAATTGGAACAAGGAAACATCAGAAGATGAAAATTTAATGTTCTTTATGAATTGGAAGTATAGTTTCGACTTGGTACTGAAGTAACATATTGAACAGACAATGTCTTATGGGAAATACTTATCACCATTGACCCAGAATGAATTCATTCATTGTTGCGAATTGGAAATCAGAAGTAAAATTGTAAGCAGATGTGATCAATCCGATTTCTTCAGTGTAATGGCAGACGAATGCGCAGACTGCTCGAATCAAGCGCAGCTTTCAATCTGCATTCGGTATTCTTATGCCGAAAACGATGTATGCTATGTGACGGTAGATTTCTGTGGTTTTGTAGAGCTTGTTAAAACGAATGCAGAGACAATATCAACATGCATACTAAATAAACTCCGTGAATGGGGTTTCGATTTGACACGTTTATGAGGACAAGGTTATGACGGATGTTCTACGATATCTGGAGAAGTGTCCGGTGTCAAGACAAGAATTATTCAAGAGCTTCCAAATGCGAAGTATTTCGTACACTGTCCGTCGCACTGCCTAAATCTGGTCGTTGTCAACAGTCGTCAGTCGGTCGCAATTGTCAGAAATTTTATGGCAATTTTAGGAAAAATCACATTGTTCATCAATGCGTCGAGTAAGCGTAAAAATATTATGAAATCTGTAATGAAAGATGAAGGTCAAGTCACCGTTAAATTTGATTTGATGTATGATTAAGAAGAAGGTCTATTTAACCATGCAGGAAAAACGACTCCTGCCAACACTAGCAGAAACTCGATGGACATCACGAACTGATACATTAACTTGGCTGTGGAAACACTATGACAATGTTCTTAATATACTTGATGAAATTCAAAACCAAACCGTCTGCAACTCAGATGCAACATCCTATAAAATGACTGTACTTAATTTTGAAATATTAGTAGTCGCAGAGTAGTATATGGGGACAGCTCAGTTATCATTTGAGGTGGTGCTGTGAAGTGGTGCTACCGGAAGTCACGTAACCGGAAGTGACGTCAGTCACGTGACCGAAAGTGACGTGACCTGAAGTGACGTCAGTCACCCGGAAGTATGTTCTGCGCATGCGCAACCGTTTCCCGCGTTTTTTTTCTTACTCTAGTAGTACTACAAAATGTACCATTGGGCATGACCGGAAGTACCAGGGCTACCGGAAGTGACCGAATGTCACCCTGGGTGTGTGCGCATGCGCAACAATTTCCCGCGTTTTTTTTCGCGTACTTTTTGTTCAAATTTTCGCCATGACTGATATTGTGGTGTTTACTCTTAGAACAGTGAAATCTATATAAACATATTAAAACTCTGTAAAACGAATATAACTTTCAACGTTAGTTGTTCTCCGCGTACATGACGTCATAAGACATTTCATTTTACCGTACTTTTTCAAACCGCAACGTTTGAAATCCAACGTTACTTGTTTTCCCCGTACAGGACGTCATTTTCCGCGAATCATTTTCCCGTATTTTTTCGAAATATTTTCATTTTCGTCACACCGGAAATGACATCTTAGGTCACGTGACCGGAAATGACGTCAGAAACTTGACCGGAAGTGACGTCATAACGGGAAGTGACGATATTTTTCCGCGCTTTTTTCTTACTATAGTAGTGGTACACACCCCACCCTGCCAAGGGACATTTTGTACTACTACTATAGTAAGAAAAAAGCGCGGGAAAATGACGCCACTTCCCGTTATGACGTCAGTTCCGGTCAAGTTTCCGACGTCATTTCCGGTCACGTGACCTAAGATGTAATTTCCGGTGACGTCACTTCCGGTGTGATGAAAATGAAAATATTTCGAAAAAATACGGGAAAATGATTTGCGGAAAATGACGTCCTGTACGGGGAAAACAAGTAACGTTGGATTTCAAACGTTGCGGTTTGAAAAAGTACGGTAAAATGAAATGTCTTATGACGTCATGTACGCGGAAAACAACTAACGTTGAAAGTTATATTCGTTTTACATAGTTTTAATATGTTTATATAGATTTCACTGTTCTAAGAGTATACACCACAATATCATAGTCATGGCGTTTGCATTTAGGATTTTAATCATTCTTTTATATTTCCAGAATGAGCAAAACAGAATTAATCCTGGAAAATCAGCAAACATGGGGAGAAGAAAATTCTGATTTGAAAAAAATCATTAGAATATTTAAGTTTACATCATACCCTACAGTAAGGGGAAATAACTCTGTATCTGAAGGGATAACTTTGTAATAGGGAACATAACTCTTTATGTGGGGAATAAGTTACACCTCTGTATGTGGAAGAATGATATTAAATTAGGGGAAATGACTCTTTATGTTGAGGTTTAACACTGCAGTGGGGGGACACAACTATTTATATGGGATAACACCCCAGTAGGGGACATACCTCTTTATGTTGAGGATAAAGGGGGCCATCACTCTGTATTTGGACATATGTCTGTGCAGAAAGAGAAATACTATATAATACGTATTAAGAAATGGCTATTTAAAAATCGATTGTTACACTTATATACAGAGAGTTACTTGCCCTTGTCAGGAAAATAGATATATTTAAACTTATATACAGATATTTGCTTGCCTTTGGCAGGTAATATATACTAAAACCCCTGTTCAGGAAGTAAGTTTTCTTATTGATCTAAAAATAGAACACTGTCAGGTTGCTATGTAAAATAAATTTAATTGTGGAAATGGATAACAAGTAAGTCAAAATGTGAAATGATATGGAAAATATGGAAGAAAATAGTGAAAAGTTAGGGAAAATATGAAAGAGTTTTCTTATTGATATAAAAATAGAGCACTGTATCAGGTTGTTATGTAAAATAAATTTAATTGTGGAAATTTAAAACAAGTAAGTCGAAATGTGAAATGATATGGAAAATATGGAATAAAATAGTGAAAAGATAGGAAAAATATGACAGAAACTCAAGTTGAATAGTGAAAAGATATGAAAAATATGGAAGAATAGTAAGTTGAATAGTGAAATGATAGGGTAAATATGGAAGAAAGGTAAGTCGAATAGTGAAATGATAGGGAAAACATGGAAGAAAGGTAAGTTGAATAGTGAAAAATTTTGGAAAATACAGAAGAAAAGTAAGTTGAAATGTGATAAAATTTGGAAAATAAAGAAGAAACCCAAGTCGAATAGTGATAAGATTTGGAAAATATGGAAGAAAAGTAGGTTGAATTGTGAAAAGATAGGGAAAATATGGAAGAAAATTAAGTTGAATAGTGAAAAGATGGAGCATAGTCGTAGCCAGTTTCTTTCGGAGGAGGAGGAGTATAATGGTAGCCAGTTTCCTTCGGTGGAGGAGGAGGAGTATAATCATAGCCTGTTTCCTTCGGTGGAGGAGGAGGAGAAGTATAGTCGTAGTCTGTTTGCTTCGGAAGAGGGGATAAATTTCATATAGACACGGACGTCCTAGAGAGCAACCCAAGGGCACTTCCGATCGGATATTGGAGTTGCGCACCCTAGGGAGCCCCCCTTCGGTGTCACGTAACCCTTCGGTCACGTCACATTCAGTAGCCATACTAATTCCGAACGTCTTTTACAAATCGCAATGCTTAAAAAAAATATCAGTTGTTTATTTCAGATATTCCAGTAGGTTGAATAGTGAAATAATATGGAAAATACAGAAGAAAGGTAAGTTGAATAGTGAAAAAAAATTGGAAAATACAGAAGAAACACAACTTGAATGGTGAAAAGATTTGGAAAATGGGGAAGAAAAGTAAGTTGAATAGTGAAATGATAGGGAAAACATGGAAGAAAGATCAGCTGAATAGTGAAACATTTGGAAAATACAGAAGAAACCCAAGTCGAATGGTGATAAGATTTGGAAAATATGGAAAAAAGGCAAGTTGAATAGTGAAAAGATATGGAAATTATGGAAGAAAAGTAAGTTGAATAGTGAAACTATTTGGAAAATATGGAAGAAAAATAAGTTGAATAGTGGAAAAATATGGAAATTATGGAAAAAAAGTAAGTTGAAATTTGAAAAGATAGGGAAAATATGGAAGAAATATAAGTTGAATAGTGAAAATATTTGGAAAATACAGAAGAAAAGTAAGTTGAAATGTGAAAAGATTTGGAAAATATGGAAGAAAGGCAAGCTGAATAGTGAAAAGATAGGGAAAATATGGAAGAAAAGTAAGTTGAATAGTGAAATGATAGGGAAAATATGGAAGAAATGTTAGTCGAATAGTGATAAAATTTGGAAAATACAGAAGAAAGATAAGTTGAATAGTGAAATGATTTGGAAAATATGGAAGAAAGCCAAGCTGAATAGTGAAAAGATAGGGAAAATATGGAAGAAATGTAAGTTGAATAGTGAAATGATAGGGAAAATATGGAAGAAATGTAAGTCGAATAGTGATAAAATTTGGAAAATATAGAAGAATGATCAGTTGAATAGTGAAATGATTTGGAAAATACAGAAGAAAAGTAAGTTGAAATGTGAAAAGACTTGGAAAATATGGAAGAAAGCCAAGCTGAATAGTGAAAAGATAGGGAAAATATGGAAGAAAAGTAAGTTGAATAGTGAAAAGACATGGAAATTATGGAAGAAAAGTAAGTTGAAATGTGAAAAGATAGGGAAAATAAAGAAGAAAAGTAATTTGAAAAGTGAGAAGATTTGGAAAATTCAGAAGAAAAAGTAAGTTGAATAGTGAGAAGATATGAAAAATACAGAAGATTTCTGTGTTAGTCATGATTATACCCGTGGTAGTGGTGGTGGTGGTGGTGGCAAACTTTTGTAAGAAATGTAATTATTGAAGGTGCTCCCCGTGAAAATAAAATGGGGGGAAAGGGGCAGATATCCAGTGAAGGGCTAGAAAAAAACTATAATAAAACGCGGACGTCGTAGAGAACACTCACACCCAACATTTCGTACTACTAAGGGAAGAAACATCGGGGAAAATGACGTCACTTCCTGTGAAAAGGCCAGTTATTTGGAAAATATGGAAGAAAGACAAGTTGAATAGTAAAAAGATATAGAAATTATGGAAGAAAAGTAAGTTGAATAGTGAAAAGATTTGGAAAATATTGAAAAGATAGGGAAAATATGGAAGAAAATAGTAAAAAGATAGGGAAAATACAGAAGAAAATAAGTTGAATAGTGAAATGATATGAAAAATATGGAAGAAATGCAAGTTGAATAGTAAAATGATTAGGAAAATATGGCAGAAAGTAACTTGAATAGTGAAATGGTAGGGAAAATACAGAAGAAAGCCAAGTAGAATAGTGAAATGATATAGAAAATATGGAAGAAAAGTAGGTTGAATAATGAAATGATATGGAAAATATGGAAAAAAGGCAAGTCAAATAGTGAAAAGATTTGGAAAATACAGAAGAAAATTGTGAAATGATATGGAAAATATGGAGGAAAAGTAAGTTGAATAGTGAAAGATATGGAAATTATGGGGGAACAAAATTGTGAAAAGATATGAAAAATATGGAAGAAATGTAAGTTGAATGGTGAAAAGATATGGAAATTATGGGAAAAAAAAGGTAAGTAAATTGTGAAAAGATATTAAAAATATGGAAGAAAGATAAGTCGATTAGTGAAAATATATGGACAATACAGAAGAAACCCAATCGAATAGTGATAAGATTTGGAAAATATGGAAGAAAAGTAGCTTGAATAGTGAAAAGATATGGAAAATACAAAAGACCATTCGGAACTATTCGACACAGTAGGTGTATTTTAACTGATACAAAAGACCATTCGGAACTATCCGACACAGAATAGGTGTATTGTAAATGATAAAAAAAGACCATTCGGAACTATCCGACACAGAATATGTGTATTGTAAATGATAAAAAAAAGTACGGAAAAAAAATTTGAAAAATATATAAGAGAGAGAGAAAAAAAAATTGGAAAAAAGTACGCGAAAAACAAAAGTACGCAAAAAAAAGTACGGGGAAAAAACGCGGGGAAACTGTTGCGCATGCACACACCCCTAGGGTGACCTTCGGTCACTTCCGGTAGCCCTGGTACTTCCGGTCATGCGCAATGGTACATTTTGTACTACTAGAGTAAGAAATAAAACGCGGGAAAAGGTTGCGCAACTTTCGGTTGCGCATGCGCAGAACATACTTCCGGGTGACTGACGTCACTTCCGGTCACGTGCCTTCCGGTAGCATCACCTCATAGCACCACCTCAAATGATAACTGAGCTGTCCCCATATACTACTTCGCAATCGTAACCCTGTTCCTACTAGGATACTTAAGGCCTTTGTCCATAGAACTTCAGTCTGAAAACTGTGATCTTGTGGAAGCACATGTTCAAGCTCGAACACTGGCTACATTTTTTCTCGAGATACGAGAAAATGCCGAGGAAGCATTTGATGGACTTTTCAATAGAGCATGTACAATCGCCAATAAGAACGAAATTACAATCAACAAACCGCGAACTTCTGGACGCTAACGCCGTAAGGAAAATGCAGCAGCTGAAAGTGTGAAACAGGATTTCAGGATAAACATTTTCATCCCATTGGTTGATCACATGATCAAACGATTTAAACGACAGATTTCAGGACGACATTAAGCCAATGATTTATGGATTCTACTTGCTTCCACGGTATTTCAGGAATTTGACGGACGACAGTGTAGGTTCTATTGTGGATGAATATCAAAATAACATACCATACCCTGATGACTTACCCCCAAGAGGTTCACAGGTGGAAAACTTTGACTTATATTAAGGAAATCGAATCAAAATGTACCATAGAACAAGCGATTACACATACGCAGTTTTATCTAAATATAAGACAAATACTATTGCTTTTGTTAGCATTGCCTGTAGGGTCTTGCAGTTGAGATCGTTTTCTGCACTACGGCGACTTAAAACTTGGAACAGATCAACAATGACCGAAAGTAAATTGTGTGTTCTGGTAATGCATCACATACACAGAAATGACGATGTTGGCCATATTGAATGTGTGGAAGTTCTGAAGCGTTGGGATTCTTCAGGTCACAGAAAAGTTGCACTAGCTTTTGACAAAGCATAATGATAAACTTTCAATGATTTACCAACCATAACACAAAATATTACAACGTTGTAATAATTTTAATTCAATAATTAAAATTATGAGTTATGTAGTGTG
>MJUT01002146.1:6420-18436 GCA_002080005.1 Gigantidas platifrons | reverse complement strand
TCAAAAACGACATGACATATATATTTTGTATATTTGCTTCTAGAGTACAATTGCGATTGAAATATAGAATCCATTTGTAAAATATGTCTAAATAGTTAATACTTCAGAATACTTCAAAGAATTTTACTAAATGATTTATTGCTTTATATTGCAAACTTTGCTATTTTCATTGTGGAAGCAATCTAGATTTGTTTGGCATAATGAAAATGGTTTACGTTTGTCTTGGTTAACATCACAGAAATTTTAAACCTCTGGTTATGTCAAAGAAATTTTTCTACTATTGTATTCAACTCTGGTTTTTTTTTAAACACAAGCTATTGCTCGCTTATTAATTGGTTATGTTAATATCTAATATAATAAATTTTCCTCCTGTTTAGAGCTGATATAATGACAATGTTATTGATGTCACTCATTCTGTTCTGGTTAATGTAAACATCAGTTATCACCAATCTGATAAAACTCGGATCTATCACTTGCTCTCCTTTACTGCTATATCGCAGAGTGTGAAAAAAAAAATCCCATTACGGGTCATATGCAAGTTACTTTTTATACATTCAACATTATGTCAGATTGTATATTTTTTTCATTGTATGTCAATTAAATGCTTAGATTTTGAATGAACGGGAGAATATGCCTATAGCCTATAGCTACTAATACATGTACATTAATTGCTGTAAAAATTTGGGGGAAAATTATAGCAACCTAAGTACCCATAATATTTGTAAATGCTGGTAATTTTGTGAATGTCCTGGTGAAAGAATTATTACAACTTAGCCGCCTGTATATGTTATTAAAGCTAGTTTGCAGTTGTGTCAAACACATGAATATTCCAAATACATTGATATTTGCATTGTGAGATAAACATGAAAATTGGTAGCTTTCATACAGATAATAACAGTTCCCAATTTCAAGAAAAATATTTGGTTACACTGATATTTTTTTTAGTTTGCCTTGATATAATAGGAAGGTTTAAAATATCTGAATACAATTTTGTATGCCCCTTTTTGTCTCAAGGTTTCACTTCTTTTTTAGATTTTAAAAAATTCATTCATTTTTTACATGTTTTTTTTAATATTTTCATATTTTTTCAATTCACTTAATTTTTGTTTACATGTTTTTATTTTTTCCACACATTTGTTTCTTTCTATCAAATAATTTCATAAGTACCTGCAGCTGTTGTATTGAAATAAATTAAATTAAATTGAAATTATTAATTGTTGTACACCCAACAAATCTAGTATCATTCATAGATGATTTTTTTCAAATTTAAGTGATGATAAATAGTCATTCCCCAGTCTAAATTACAAAATGCACAATGTCTAAACCAATATTGCAATAAAAAAATAATTCAATTAAAGTGAAAAATACGGTATTAATACAAGAAAATAAAAAAAGACATAAAAATATACCCCCCTTTCCCAAATGATATATCCTCTTTCGAATGTACGCTTGTGTGTCGTTTATTGTTGATGTTAAGAAACACCACCGATGTGTTCCGAAATACAATGAATTTCGATATTTGGCAAATGGTCGATCGATCAAGGTGGATGTAGAACTAAGTGACACAATTGCATCCCACAAGACATTGACACTAGTTGACACTAATGATCCTAGATGATTTCCTCAGGCAATGGATGTTACAGAAAGCCATCATATTGTTTTAATTAAATTTTCTGACTTAAATAGAACCACCTCGACATTTGTTTTGAAATTGAGTCCACTTCAAGTAGCAAAATTCGATGTTTGTGCACTATATAAATAAAAACTGAACTGATGCAATACATTTCTATTTATCCATAGACATATTCCGTATATTTTAATTGATTTCAAGCGTACGTATTTATTGTAAAACGATGTATTTTAACCGCAGGGATGAACGTCATTTTTCATGAAAAAAATAACGCGAAAGTCACGTGACTGTTTTCAGATGGAACTCTCTTCCGTCACTGGCTTCGCGACTGGTATACTCGAATTTCGTCGATGAAAATGTCATGTGCAGTTTAGCGCTTTTACCGGAAGCAGATTCGTCTGCTTTGGTTACGGAAAACCATCAACGAAGGTACTGATGTTTGGACAGGACTTATAATACTGGACAGGATTGGACAGGACTGACGATACATTCTTGTTGGAAAATTACTTGTTTATAGATTTTAATAAAAAAAAACATTCTGCACTTCGATTTTGTGTCTTTCTTTACATAACTGAATAACCCTGACCCAACTTCCTCACACCACTCGAATTTCGACGATGTGCCAAACATGCCATAAAAATAACAAACGGGAAAAAAATAACGTTGCTTAATGAAATATATTGAAGAAAAATCACTTATACTCTCTTCTCATTGCATCGTGGTATTTGCATAATCGAGGATTCCTCGTGCATGACGTCATTCCTGTGGGCGTTTATTTTTAGAACATAAACACTGAAGTCACGTCGCTTGTCAAGAGACCGCTTACCCTGGAAATGGCCAAGTTTATGGTAAGTACGGAATACTTTTATAAAATTTCAACAAAATGGCTGATATTGATAAAACCCCTGATACCATCCTTCCAAAAACTGCCCAAAGCTTATTATTAACCACAAGTGTCAATGTTTACATAGTGTCGTCTGATAACCTGTATCCCATAATTCCCTAAGGTCATGTGATCTTGTAGCCTTGACCCATTATCAGAGGAAAAAAACTATGGAAAGCCAGTTTAACAAATATAGATAAAAATATCAGTGTAATATGCAATTTTAATGACATTTGCAGTCACATTAAAATTAAATGACAAATAATGATTAACGATGGTCACATTGTTTTCTCCTTATTACTGTCACATTTTGGAAGAGTTCATGTGAATCCTGACAATAATTAGTCAAACAGGTGCTCCATAGATGTATTTCTATTTTTAGCACGATACAATGGGAAACACCACTCGTCCCAACTTCAGCTGATTCCGTACCTTCATCAAACCTCGTCCGTATTACGATAGCTTCCATTGGAACTACTTTCGGAAATCTTGAATGAAGGAGATATTAAAGTAATTTCACTTTCGAATATCCGTCCAATAATAATATATTTTCATTTGTCACAACGTCGGCTGATTCCGAACCTTCATCAAGACCAAGATTTTTCAAAGGAAAATCTATACACTCATCGAATGTCGCCATTTTAGAACTTATTCGCTGTGCGCAATGTTTGATTGTTGTGATATGATCTTCCGGCGAAGAAATGTGACGCGTAGACGCATATCAAATTCCATATCACAGCCGAGAGATTGAGGGAGAAAAGCGGACTCACCCGAGGTTTGCCGATTGTGGGAAACACCTCTTGATGCCATTTCAATATGGCGGACATTTCAAATATTAAAAAATCGAAAAAAAAACCAAACAATTAAGGTTGAATTTGGTATGAAATGAGAGAGGAAGGCTGTTTTAACATCCATGGAAAACAATTGCCGACAGGTAAGATATTACTAATATTTATTCATTGAAAAACAGTAAGTACCACGATACAATGGAACACCGGGCTACCTTTATGTCGGGTTGTCCAAAAATATCCATCGATCTATTTAACAATTTTTTTTATTTAAAGTCACAAAAAGTCAACAATATATTGAAAGAAGTCAACAGTTCATACTGTTCGAATGCACGGTTTTGGGTAGCAGGGGTTTTCCCAACTTTTACGAAGGCTGGAAGTGACGTCATAATATAGAAAAGTGCGCGTGACGTAAAATCGACGAAATACGAGTGGTTGGCGATAATAATATGCATATTAATTTAATGATTTTGATCATAAAGGGTTAGGGTTAGGGTTCGGGTAATTATACTATTTTTTTGGTGGGTGTGTCATAAAGAACTTTCCAGGTATGTATATATAGCTTTAATTTTACACATAATTTCCTCATGTAAAATTGATTGTTGGTTTCCCCTAATTTAGGGAAATTTTTAAGGGCAGGCAGGAAGGTTTTTTTTTTCTCAAGTGATATTGCAAATCAGAGTTTTGCTATCTTTCCCGTGAAGGTCAGAAAATATATCATAAAGGTCTTACTATGCAAAAAAATGTTGCAGCACTATTATTTCGTTTGATAAATGGGAATATTTCTGTAAATGAACAGCCAGAATGGTTCCACTGGGTACACCTGCGGTGGCCATTTTATACATACTGTACGTCACGTACAAATTTTAGATCATGGTCATTTTACCGATATTTTGACATGTGGAAAAATATCATAAAAGACACGCTGTGAAATTGTTTACGATAACAAAAATCTCTGTGTGGAACCACTGATTAATTTCTTTAAAGGAAAACGCCATGGTCTTAACAAGTTCGCGTGAAGATTTAAATGACAGTAAATAAAAGACATTTGTGTTAATGAATGTTAAAAATAGTATACCGTAAAAAAGAATTTGGTGATTGAAGTTGCCTGTAGCATCAAATAATAGGGATCACCATTATTCAGAACTCTACAATGTGAGGAGACAAGGGACATAATCCGTTCTCGGATTATACCTGCAATTAAAGCTCTTCCGAAAGAGCCGTGACGTCACATCAGCGGTATCGTATATTATATCAGCATTGATCAATTGCAATTTTATCATTAGAAATTATGTAAATCGTAAAATAACGTCGTATATTTATCTTTTGATATTTACAAAATCATTATGACTTTATGTTAAGCATTTTATTGCACTAACGAAATTAAAAGGGAAATTGAGAGAAGAAATTTGTTGTGTAATTACCCTTGTCAACACATCGACCAGTGACCTCAAAAAACACGGGAAAGTACGACAGCATTGAGGACAAAAAAGAACAAAAAACACGTGTACGCATAAAATGAGTAAAAACTGACAGTTATTTAACCTATACGGCCAATCACGTAAAACATGAAATTCTCTGAGATGAAATTATACTAAGACACCCCCCACCCGATACAAATAAACTCCCTTGTTATGAAAATTTAACATTGGATGGGAATATTAAGAAAAAAAATTAGAACGATATACAATTATAAACATTACATTGCAGTTGATCTGATATCAAAACATAACCAAACGGGCACGATGTTGGGAAGAGTCAGATACATGTTATTTATTCAACTAGCACGATCGGACAGTGTGACGTCACATAAAGAGGTGTCATGGCTGCTTACACTAAAACAGGAAATTCCAAATATTCATATTTTTAATTGGGTATATTAATGTTAATAAATGTGTTTTTTTTAAATAATAAGTTATTTGTGAATAAAAAGTTATAATGAATTGAATTAAAACAACTTTTCAGCTGACTGGCCTTTTCCTTTAAGGTTTTCTACTAAATGTGTGTTTTTCCGAGCCTACCTGGCCATTTTATCTTAAGTTTAACCTTTCTAAGACCATATATTTTCTGACACGTACAGGATTCCTCTACGTTCTGTCAAAATATCAGGACATGCTTAAAGTCTTGCAGTCAAATGCTATGCTACGGAAAACACATACTCTAAAAATAGCTCGGTCATCCCCAAGAAATTCAGTATTTATAGGTCATACATCAAATACTCCAGAGGTATTAAAATACAACTAATTCCATCAAATTTGAGCTCAAAATAATCCCTATATATTTAACTTCAATTATCAATTTTAATTAGTCCATTCCATTCAGTAGTTTTCACAATACTCCAAAATGAAAGGAAATTTTTTCTTGAAAAGGGACTACTTTCGTATACGTTCTAAGCTCTGATTGGTGAATTAGTGGTTTGACACCTATATCACTGATTTAGAAGACACACGGACGGTCTTTATTTTATTTCATTTCATTTATTAGTAAAAAAAAGATAACGACCCGGCAGTAAAAATTTGACCCATTCGGGTTAGGGGAAACCGAAAATCATTTTCTCATGGCCTCGCCTTCAATCAAATACTTAGAATTTACTGGCCAATGAAAATATCCAATGAGGAAGTAAGAAAAACAGCAGGGGTAGCCAAGATCAGCTCCTTAATTAAGAAACGTCGGTGGCAATGGATAGGCCATGGACTAAGAATGGATGCCAATTCTCACCCGCGCATAGCACTCGGTTGGACACCAGAAGGGAAGAGAAAAGGAGGAAGACCAAAAGAAACATGGAGACGTACCATTGAGAAGGAGAGGAAAGCGTTTGGTTTCGAATCATGGACAGAGGCAGTAAGATCAGCCCAGGACAGAAGCAAATGAAGAGGACTTGTTTCCAGCCATATTCTTCACGAGGAGAGAAGGAATTAAGTCAAGTAAGTCACCTTCAATCACAGGGACTCGGATAACTATTTCTGACAAATATTCGCTCCCGGGCGATCTCGTCTACTTCTGACAGTGTATAACCGAACAGTTTTGAAAAACGGAAGTTGCTGTACTGCCTGACCAGGTAAGGTTATATAGTTGCTTGCAGAAATTTCGACATTTTTGGATGATTACCCGTGATTTATTCTTTGAAAATGGATCAACTGAAGCAACACAAATGAAAAAATGCTGCAAAGGTATGTCATTTATATTTCTGATCAAATAACAGTGCCCTATTTCACCATTGCAACTGGAAATGGCCGTTTAAACATCGGTGGATGGTATGTTTTCGCTCGCAGAAAGGAGGTATAATCTAATTGTTCTCCACTTATTCTTTAAATTATATCAAATATGTTCTCACTATCTGATGAAATAGACATCGACGTTTTCAATTCAAGGAAAATAAGACCGTAAACGCACTCATTTTCCTTACGACGGGTGCATTTAACATCGTTCTTCATTGTACGTCACTGTACGCCTAATTGCTACTGTACGTTATCAATAACTGCTGAATCTTAAGACTCATCTGTCCGCCTAATTGTTTTTTGTTAAAATTGATCGATAACTTTTCTACAGTCTAATCCTTTGCAAATTTAGTTTTACCGAAAATTAAGATAATTTATGAGTTGCCTGTATTGGAGGACTTGTAAGGAACTACATTTACCAGATATTCAGCAATCTTAGATGATATGTGATTCAAATACATTTGTATCTTATTCCCAGTTTTTGGAATAAGTTAAATGCATTTTCTCCCGTTTTCAGAGTTATCTTCCTCTAGCAGCAGGTGTCTATATATTGACTGCAATGATTGTCTTTTACAACTACGTGATTGATACGAATATCGTGTTTCATACATTAGGAATTAATTCTCGCCACAATGTACCGGTGCAATTTAAGGTGTGAAACCTATAATTAATTTCTTTAACATTTTCTACTAAATTTGTGTTTTTTCGAGCCTGACTGGTTATTTTATCTTAAGTTTAACCTTTCTAAGACCATATATTTTCTGAAACGTACATGATTCCTCTACGTTCTGTCAAAATATCAGGGCATGTTTAAAGCCTTGCAGTGAAATGCCAGGCTATGGAAAACACCTACTCTAAAAATAGCTCGGTCATCCCCGGGAAATTCAATATATCTAGGTCATGCATCAAATCCTCCATAGAGGTATTAAAATACAACTAAATGCATCAAATTTGGGCTCAAAATAATCCTTATATATTTAGCTTCAATTGTCAATTTTAATTATTCCATTCCATTCAGTATTTGTCACAATACAACAAAGTGAAAGAAACTTTTTTTTTAAAGGGACTACTTTTGTATATGTTCTTAGCTCTGATTGGTTGAATTACTGGTTTGACACCTATAAGACGAGTCCCGAGAGTAATGCGTATTTTAAAACAATATTATGTCTGTGACGTCATCAGATCAACAGCTTTGGCGAAGTTGATTTGGTCGAAGAACGATTTTTTTTCTCTGTCCTCTGTTGATTCAGAATAATAAAACATTTATAGCATGGTAACACAGTATACAAACCTGTGCGCCTAAATTGCCTTATTGATGTTGATTCTGTGCACCTTTTGACGTATTTAGAAACAACTTGGGGATTTCAAACATCTTCAAGGTAAGTTTTTCGATATTTGTGCTTTATACACTCATGGACAAAAGAAATGTTTCAATGTAAAAATAATGATAAAATATTATTTTTTTATCGGAGAAATATTTTCACTGTATACCAATGTTTACTTGGTTGAATTCATTACACAGGTAAGGTAAGATTTGCATGAAACTCATTAGAGCGTTACGTTATCGAACACAGTCGTATACGCTATTTTCGTGCCAAATGTCGTGGACGTGCAGGTGATTTGTGTCATGTTTGTACCCAGTTGACAGCTGTTGGTATCAGAAGTAAGAAAAACAATCTTTTTTCCCCAATCTGCTCTTCAAAACTTCAAAATATAATGCCCCGTTTAGACAGTGCTAGCAGACAGAGGGCAGTTGGAATGCTGCCACTCGGCGCTACGCAAGGTGACGTTGCTAGACTTTTTAGAGTTGCGAGAAACACCATTTGGAGATTGTGGAACAGGTATAGAACCATAAATTCAACTGTTGAACACCCAAGATCTGGTAGATCAAGAGTAACTAACAGTAGACAAGACAGGTTGATCAGATTACGTCATTTACGCAGCCGAACTGAAAGTCCGTCCAATACCGCCACTAGTATTACTGGTCTACGCCGCATTAGTCGGAGGACTGTTCAACGTCGCTTTGTTGAGGCTGGACTTCGTGCCAGGAAACCGTATCGGGTTCCCATGTTGACACAACGCCACTGTCAACGTCGTTTAGAATGGGCAAGACGTCATATGCGGTGGCGACTGGCTGACTGGCGACGGGTCTTGTTCACTGACAAATATCGTTTTCTGTTACGTCAAGTAGATGGTCGGACAAGAATCTATCGTAGACGTGGTGAACGTTTTGCTGACAATTGTGTTCTTCGTCACGACCGTTTTGGCGGGGGAAGTGTAATGATATGGGATGGATTTGTAGCAAATAGACGCACACATCTTGTGACAATCAACGGCAGTCTTAACACTGAAAGATACAGAAACGAGATCCTAACACCTCATGTGCTACCTTTTATTGCAGCAAATGGAACTATGTTTCAACAGGATAGCGTTCGTCCGCACGTGCAAGGGCCAATATGGACTGTTTGCGTCAAAATAACGTCGATGTACTGCCTTGACCTACCATTTCGCCAGATCTTTCATCAATAGAACATCTTTGGAACCAATTAGACCGGCGAGTAAGAATGAGAGCACAGCTACCGGAAACGTTAGACCAACTCCGTATTGCATTGGAATGAGTGGCAGCGAATTCCTATGGCGTCAATTAATCGTTTAATTGCGTCTATGCGTCGACGTTGTCAAGCTGTGATCGATAATAGAGGCTCTTTCACCAGATATTGACTTTGTAAACTTGGACATTGATTTCGTCAAGTAACAGAGTGTAACGTTGGAAATTGTGGACATAACGTTTCTGCATATACTGATTTTTCCGTGTTTTAGACATTGTAGATGTAATTTTGGACAAGTACATATATGTATGGTATGACAAAATAAATTAATTTATATATTTATATGTGCAACGTTTCTTTTGTCCATGGGTATATATACAATCATTCTCTTTGAAAATTAACAGAATTACTCGGTAAAGATTCAATCTATTTCGATTGAAATTAAACAGAAAAGTAATTATTGTCATTTGAACTTATAATTTGCTTGTTATCAAAACGAAAACTTAATTTTTTAAAGCTTTATAGTTAAATGTAATGGCTGATATTTGTAATGGTACTTAGGACGATGGTAAACACCATTTTCGCGAAGTTACACTAAATGAAATAACGATTTCTAGGTGAAAACTGCGAAAATAGAATGTTGACAACTGTACCCTTTTTGAAGTATCACTGTATGTCTTTTTGATGTATGTATAGTATACAGTGATACTTCAAGAAAGGTACAGTTGTCAATATTCTATTTTCGCAGTTTTCACCGGAAATGACGTCGGAAGTCACGTGACCGGAAGTACTCCTACTACAAAATGTTGGTACACACTCCACCCTGCCATGGGGACATTGTGTACTACTACTATTGTAAGAAAAAAGCGCGGGGAAATTACGTCACTTCCGGTTGTGATGTCACTTCCGGACACGTGACTTCCGACGTCATTTCCGGTGAGGTCACTTTCGGTAGAAAAAAAAATCGATTCTGTGACGAAAATGAAAATATTTCGAAAAACTGCGGGAAAATGATACGCGGAAAATGACGTCATGTACGCGGAAAACAAGTAACGTTGCAGTGTGAAAAAACACTGTAAAATGAAATATCTTGTGACGTCATGTACGCGGAAAACAACTTACGTCGCAAGTTATATTCGTTTTACAGAGTTTTAATATGTTTATATAGATTTTACTGTTCTGAGAGCAAACACCACAATATTATAGTCATGACGTATGAAGTTAGGATGGTAATCATTCTTTTATATTTCCAGAATTAGCAAAGCAGAATTAATCTTGGAAAACCAGCAAACATGGAGAGAAGAAAATTTTGATTTAAAAAAACCATTAGAAATAATGAAAAAAAAGATATGGAACAAATGGAAGAAACGTAAGTTGAATAGTGAAAAGATAGGGAAAATATGGAAGAAAAGTAAGTTGAATAGTGATCAGATTTGGAAAGTATGGAAGAAAAATAGGTTGAATAGTGAAAAAACAGGGAAAATATGGAAGAAAAGTAAGTTGAATATTGAAAAGTTATGGAAAAAAAATATGGAAGAAAAGAAAGTTGAATAGTGATAAGATTTGGAAAGTATGGAAGAAAAATGGGTTGAATAGTGAAAACATATGGAAAATATGGAAGAAAAGTCAGTTGAATATTTAAATGATTTTGCAAAATATGGAAGAAAGGTAAGTTGAATAGTGAAAAAGATATACGAATTATGGAACAAAAGTAAGTTGAATAGTGAAAATATGGAACAAAAGTAGGTTGAAAAGTGAAAAGATTTGGAAAATATAGAAGAAAAGTAAGTTGAAATGTGAAAAGATATGAAATTATGGAAGAAAAATAAGTTGAAATGTGAAAAAATATTAAAAATACAGCAGAAAAGTAAGTTGAAAAGCGAAAAGATTTGGAAAATACAGAAGAAAGGTAAGTTGAATAGTGAAAAATATATGAAAAATACAGAAGAAAATTAAGTTGAATAGTGAAAAGATTTGGAAAATACAGACGAAAAGTAAGTTGAATAGTGAAAAACATATGAAAAATGCAGAAGAAAAGTAAGTTGAATAGTGAAAATATATGGAAAATATGGAAGAAAAGTAGGTTGAATAGTGAAATGATATGGAAAATTCAGAAGAAAACTAATTTGAATAGTGAAAAAATATGGAAATTATGGAAGAAAAGTAAGTTGAATAGTGAAAAGATTTGGAAAATATGGAAGAAAAGTCAGTTTAATAATGAAAAGATTTGGAAAATACAGAAGAAAATTGTGCAAAGATATGGAAATTATGGAAGAAAAGTAAGTTAAAATGTGAAAAGATATGGAAATTATGGGAGAAAAGTAAGTTGAAATGTGAAAATATATTAAAAATACAGCAGAAAAGTAAGTTGAAAAGTGAAAAGATTTGGAAAATACAGAAGAAAAGTAAGTTGAATAGTGAAAAACATATGAGAACTACAGAAGAAAAGTAAGTTGAATAGTGAAAAGATTTGGAAAATACAGAAGAAAAGTAAGATGAAATGTGAAAAGATATGAAATTATGGAAGAAAAGTAAGTTGAAATGTGAAAAGATATTAAAAATACAGCAGAAAAGTAAGTTCAAAAACGAAAAGATTTGGAAAATACGAAAGAAAGGTAAGTTGAATAGTGAAAAACATATGAAAAATACAGAAGAAAATTAAGTTGAATAGTGAAAAGATTTGGAAAATACAGACGAAAAGTAAGTTGAATAGTGAAAAACATATCAAAAATGTAGAAGAAAAATAAGTTGAATAGTGAAAAGATATGGAAAATATGGAAGAAAGGTAGGTTGAATAGTGAAATGATATGGAAAATTCAGAAGAAAACTAATTTGAATAGTGAAAAAATATGGAAATTATGGAAGAAAAGTAAGTTGAATAGTGAAAAGATTTGGAAAATATGGAAGAAAAGTCAGTTTAATAATGAAAAGATTTGGAAAATACAGAA
>MJUT01002136.1:50862-62258 GCA_002080005.1 Gigantidas platifrons | reverse complement strand
TTTATATTAAGTTATTATTATTATTATTTTTATTTTCACATATTATAGGAATTGTGAGTGTACAGTAGATTTGTATTGATTTTTCGAAAGCCGTACAACAAATATATCCCTGCATATGAAATCATAACACGAATTTACATGCAAGCTGTTAATTTCATATTTTTCTTTATCAATATTAACTATTCTGTCGGTTTTGTTTGTTTTCGAACATTACGTAAACCGTCATAATCACTAATAATAAAGCAATTTAGCACATGTCGTTTTTATCGGAAGCAAACCATCACAGCTTTTCTTTTTGCTTTTTTTTTTGTGCTTGGTAGTTATTTTCTTAAATCTGCAGTTGAGAAATCAAATCGTCTGCTATGTTTACTAATTCGCATTTTACCCCATCACTACTAAATTTACTTGACTAAATGCGGGAGCACAGTAGTCATGATCACAGGCATTTGACCGATGGACCTTAATTTCCCAGTGTTTACCTTGTGTATTTTTCTAGTATTCGTGTGGACCCAGGACCCACAATTAAATAGAGGCCCTACATCGTTACTAGCCCTGAAAATACGTACCCCGGTGGCAAACACGGGGAAATTAAGGTCCATCGGTCAATGCATGTGGTCATGATCGCATTGGCGCTGCCTTGTGATGGAATGGATAGTTCTAGAAGGTGGTTCGAGTCCCATCAATCATTTTTGTTTGTTTGTCTACATTGTTAAGCTCAGCTTCAGAAAGACATTTTGGCTGTAAGATTATGAAACTGTAAATTCATTTATTGCAAAATAACTTATTTGTCGTGTGTACTTAGACGGTATCAGAAATCATGGGTAGTGGTCGAGAAGTGTCTAAAAATACATCTTTAATATGACAGATAAGTTTCAATGGACAGAGGTGCGATCTCCAAATACACCATTGTTTTTTAAACGACAGACCGATTGCTTGTTCTTGATATATTAAAAACAGAAAAAGCCGCGTTCGCGATCGTTTTATTTCCTATTCGAAATATTCCAGACGATTGACATTATTTATTCGGAAAAAAAGTGGGATCTGCTCTGACAGAAGCCGAAAATTGGGATTTGCTTGTTGACTGTACAAGTCGAGATGGTCGGCAAATGCTAGATGCAGGTGTTCACCTATCTGATAAGCGCACATTGCTAATGAAGACGCACAGACCGTTTCAAACACAGTACACAATATGCTATCCGAATCCGCTTCTGCTTTAACAAATGGTGAAGTAACAACAGATTCTATTATTTCTAAAATGCTTTCAAATTTATCTTGCCTTGTCTCCGACCGCTCGAGTGTAATGAAAAAATCAAAGCTTTTTAATGAAAGGAGAGAAAATCTTTTTAAAGAAAATATTCCTGCTTTCAGTGTACAAGGAAAATCGCGCAGTGTTTCCGTTTTGCAGAAAATTCTGGTGACAATCATCCAAAACATTTCAGAAAGTTAATTATGTAACATGTTCATTGGTATTATGAAAAGACACATTTAGAGTTATTTGTACAAAAATGTTACAAATCCAGAGAAAAACATGTTATAAAGTAAATAACTTTTTTCTTATAGAAGTTTAAAAAGAAGGAATGGCGTGTATATAATTTTTTTTATAAAAGTTAAAGCCTCTTATGAACTGTCTATAGCAGCTCATTTTTTCATTGTCATCTGAACGGCTTTTTAAAAGATACGTCTCTACATCTTTGTCGGAGCGCAAGCTCATTCTTGTTATCACTGATTTTTAAATTACATTTCCGTAGAAACTGAACAAGTTCAGTCTTTTTTAAAGTTAGGAAGTCTTCAAGTGTTGCCTTGGAATCTACGTCAATTAATTTCATATTTTTCGCACTTATTATTTATTCAATCAATTTATAAAAAAAAAATAAACGCCAGGAAAACTTTGCAACCGGAAATGCTATATACCTACTGCCAAGGACGATAATTTAAATTGCGAACGATAACTCCATTTTCCGCAAAGACGGAATACCGGTATGATAATTAATAGCAGTTAGGATGGTATATACATATAAGCACAAACGGGATCCTTTATATTCTAAAAGCTGCTTATCGTCTCAGCTCAAGAGCTGTTGAAATCCATCAATTACAGTGTATAGGATAATAGCTTTGAAGAGAAGATACAAGACGTACATTTCACTAAAGAATTACACTTCGCTTTAGAGAAAAAAATGCAGTTTTGTTGTTTGAAAGATCTAACTAAGATTTATTAGACATATTTATTACTGAAACTTGCAGTACATAAACTAATTATTATTAAAACTAAGGTTCTCTTCCCTTAGGCATATGTGACATTGGTCAAATGTTGTTATCCTGTTTAGACCCTTTGGTTTTCTAGCTCCCAAACATCTTTTTAACAAATATTTGACTTTCCAATCTTCTTAGATTTGAGCATACCTGATGAACGTTATTACAGAAACGCGTCGTTCGCACTAAATTAGATATCTACGTTTTTATTACTAAGATAAATTATGAAAAGAGAAATTCACAAGTATTCTGCAATCAGTGGAGGTAACTGTTTCCATGACATTGCAAAGAATACTTTCCGCCCAGTATCCACTGTTTCGGGACTGACATGCATTGGGTTATATATATACTTTTTTTCTAGACAGTGCTCAGCTGCTGACACAAAGTCCACTCAAACAAGCCTACATTGCTCCTAGGTTGAAGTCATCGCTCAAAAATTATATGGTCGTCATAACGACCTGGTTGACCGTTAGGAAATTAATCTTTTCTTTTTTCCGTGGATAATTTTCTTTCCTCTATCACCGACAAGACTTTTATCGGACTTTGATATATATATATATATATGAGTAAAACGGAGGGTGTCTTATAAGAACTGTTAACCCTTCGCGAGTACATGCGTTCCGGTTTTCTGTGAGGTCCGCGTTGCTCATCTTTTTAATTTTCTGTGTTGTGATGTTTGTTTGATTTGTGTGTGTCTTCCTCTTGTTGCCTGATGTTCCCATTGTGGCCAATGTCTCTCGATTGTCCATTCTTTATTACCCCTTCGTTTATATATAAATGTTTGATTTTATTTATTTGTTTGATGGTGCTTAACGCCACTTTCAACAATATTTCAGTTATATCGTGGCGGTCAGTTTTATTGGTGGAGGAAACCGGATGACCCGGAAGAAACCGGAGGACCCGGAGAAAACCACCGACCTGTCGCAAGTCACTGACAAACTTTATCACATAATGTTGTACATGCACCTCGCCCTGATCGAGATTCGAACTCACAACATCAGTGGTGATAGGCACTGATAGGCATATGTAGTTGTAAATCCAACTACCATACGATCACGGCCACGACGGCCCTTTAATGTTTGAAATTTATGTTTTCCTATATAATGTAATTGATTAATAGTAAGGTCAGTCTTCCTTAAGCATAGGTAACTTTGGCTATCTTGTTTCTTCTCTTTGATTTCATGCTCAACACCATTGACTTTCTAATCTTTTGATTTTGAGAGTACCTGATGAAGGTTATTCCAGAAATTGGATATTTACGTTTTTATTAATAAGATCACCGGGTTTGTAACAAGAGTGACAGACGGGTTCCACATGTGGAGCAGGAACTGCCTACACTTTCAGAGGCACCGGAGTTCATCCCCGGTTTTCATTAGGGTTTGTGTTGCTCGATCTTAAGTTTTCTGTGTAGATAATTGTTTGTCCTTTTGTCCTTTTTCTTTTTGCCATTCTATTGTCTGTCCTTAGATTTACGGCCTTTGATTAGCCCTTTGTTTATTACAATCATGGTGGGTTATTAGTCCCCTAGGGTATCATCCACCAAATCATCTCTTTTTTCCCCGTAAAGTTTCCTTCTTACCCGACTCTCACTGACAGTTCATAGGTGTAGGTCAAGGTATGAAGCAGACCTAACTGTATCTATATCTGTGGTATCATTTATTTCAAGTACATGGGATTGACACGATCAAATAATCATAAAATTTTGAATTATTTAGTGAAATGACATCAACCATTTAGCGGAACGTGAAATTAAAGGATCGGGGAAATTTCTATCGGTGATTTTTTTAAGAAGCCGCTGCATGCAGTCTGCCTCATATGAAAACTGATATTGTTTATTGGATATCTTTATTATTGAAATGTTCAGTTCCTAAGAGATGAAATTATTATTAAAACAAACGTTCCCGTAGTCGATTATTATTAACCTAAACGTTCTTCTCCCTCGGGCATTGGTGAACGTAGTCGATTTGTGTTAAACGTTCTTCTCCCTCGGGCATTGGTGACCGTAGTCGATTTGTGTTATTCTGTTAAGGTCTTTGGTTTTATTTTGATCAAATAATTCGTTTTCCAATCTTTTGACTTGGCGCGTCCCCGGTGAAGGTCATTCCTGCAATGTGTCGTGTGCACTACATTAGATATGAACGCAACTCCTTCATAAAGTATTTGTTTACTAGTTAAGGGGGTAGGCCTGGGGTATGGGAGATAACTCTATTTTCAGTGTCTTCTCAAATACATGATCATCTGTGCGTTTCTCCCTCAATTCCAAGCTTCTTGGTGACAAAGATTGTTTACATTGGATATGGCCAGTTAAAAAAACTCCTTTTTCATTTACCTTTCCATAGCTGTGCTCCTTGCATTTTTATATCTTATTGCTGCTTATGCCAATGTCAGGGAGTGTGTTATTATTATATGCCGGTGCCCACAAAATATCATCGTAATATCTCTTTCCAGAAAAAATTTTCATCGAAATATGTTGTCAAAAATGCCAGAAATGTAACACAATTTATGTGACAACCTTTTCCTATTGAATTTCAAGGGTTTGTAAAACTATAGAGCAAATTCATTTTTTGGTAGTAAAAAAAAAATAGAAAGCTGTTTGGGAAAAAAAATTGTAATATCTGATCCTCTCTTATACCGCCGCCCCCTTCTCCTAAGACAATTAAAGAATAACCAGAATCAAACGAATACAACTGGAGCACAGAATTTGAAGAAATACAACAATACAGCTGGGCGGCTGTCTGTGTTTTTTGTTTTTTTGTGTGTGTGTTTGTGTTATGAATTAATCAAGTAGAGTCACCCTAAAACCACCCCTCTCCCTCCCCAGCCGACCTGAAAATAAAAAAGACAAATGTAGTCATTTAGTAATTTGGACATCCACTCTGTCAATTATAAGAATTCAAAAGCTTTTTGTTATTGGTAACAAGTTAATTTTTATCTCACAAACAAAGAAACTAGCAAAAGATGGGTGTTTGATAACTTTCCTCGACAATTTCATTTTCTGGGTGCCATCCATGAAAAGCATAAATCTAAATATTTTAAAAATCTGACGGTAAAAGTTTGTAAAATTTGGTGCAATGATGTCTATATGTCATTTTTTGGTGGAAATTAAATGACAGGATATTTTTTAATCCGATGAGTGCTTTGGTTTATAAGATATCTACGTTTTTAATACTATTACTCTGTCGATACCTATGTTGATGGACTAACATTACACGAGGGTATCATCACACACTCGGTAGTCGGTGCTTTGGATTATTAGATATCTACGTTTTTAATATTATTACTCTGTCGATACCTCTGTTGATGGACTAACATTACACGAGGGTTTCATCACCAACTCGATAGTCAGTGCTTTGGTTTATTAGATAGCTACGTTTTAATACTATTCTGTATCGATACCTCTGGTGATGGACTAAAATACACAAGGGTATCATCACACACTCGGTAGTCAGTACTTTGGTTTATTTGATATCTACGTTTTTAATTATATTACTCTGTCGATACCTCTGGTGATGGACTAACATTACACGAGGGTATCATCACACACTCGGTAGTCGGTGCTTTGGTTTATGAGATATCTCCGTTTTAATACTATTACTGTGTCGATACCTCTGTTGATGGACTAACATTACACGACGGTATCATCACACAATCGGTGGTCAATGCTTTGATACCTCTGCTGATGGACTAACATTACACGATGGTATCATCACACACTCGGTAGTCAGTACTTTGGTTTATTAGATATCTACGTTTTTAATACTATTACTGTGTCGATACCTCTGATGATGGACTAACATTACACGAGGGTATCATCACACACTCTGTAGTCAGTACTTTGGTTTATTAGATATCTACGTTTTTAATATTATTACTCTGTCGATACCTCTGGTGATGGACTAACATTACACGAGGGTATCATCACACACTCGGTAGTCGGTGCTTTGATTTATTAGATATCTACGTTTTTAATACTATTCTGTATCGATACCTCTGGTGATGGACTAACAATACACGAGGGTATCATCACACACTCGGTAGGCATTCCTTTTGGTTTATTTGATATCTACGTTTTTAATTATATTACTCTGTCGATACCTCTGGTGATGGACTAACATTACAGAAGGGTATCATCACACACTCGGTAGTCGGTGCTTTGGTTTATTAGATATCTGCGTTTTTTATACTATTACTGTGTCGATACCTCTGCTGGTGGACTAACATTACACGACGGTATCATCACACAATCGGTGGTCAGTGTTTTGATACCTCTGCTGATGGATTAACATTACACGATGGTATCATCAAACACTCGGTAGTCAGTGCTTTGATTTATTAGATATCTATGTTTTTAATACCATTACTCTGTCTATACCTCTGGTGATGGACTAACATTACACGGGGGTATCATCACACACTCGGTAGTCAGTACTTTGCTTTATTAGATATCTACGGTTTTAATGCTATTATTCTGTCTATACCTCTGGTGATGGACTAACATTACACGAGGGTATCATCACACACTCGGTAGTCGGTGCTTTGGTTTATTAGATATGTCCGTTTTTAATACAATTACTGTGTCGATACCTCTGCTGATGGACTAACATTACACGAGGGTATCATCACACACTCGTTAGTCAGTACTTTGTTTTATTAGATATCTACGCTTTTAATATTATTACTCTGTCGATACCTCTGCTGGTGGACTAACATTACACGACGGTATCATCACACAATCGGTGGTCAGTGTTTTGATACCTCTGCTGATGGATTAACATTACACGATGGTATCATCAAACACTCGGTAGTCAGTGCTTTGGTTTATTAGATATCTATGTTTTTAATACTATTAATATGTCGATACCTCTGCTGATGGACTAACATTACACGAGGGTATCATCACACACTCGGTAGTAGGTGCTTTGGTTTATTAGATATCTACGTTTTTAATACTATTAATATGTCGATACCTCTGCTGATGGACTAACATTAAGCGATGGTATCATCACACACTCGGTAGTCGGTGCTTTGGTTTATTAGATATCTCCGTTTTTAATACTATTACTGTGTCGATATCTCTGTTGATGGACTAACATTACACGACGGTATCTTCACACACTCGATTGTCAGTGCTTTGGTTTATTAGATATCTACGTTTTTAATTTTATTACTCTGTCAATACCTCTGTTGATCGACTTACATTACACGAGGGTATCATCACACACTCGGTAATCAATGCTTTGGTTTATTAGATATCTACGTTTTTAATACCATTACTGTATCGATACCTCTGCTGGTGGACTAACATTACACGAGGGTATCATCACACAATCGGTGGTCAGTGCTTTGATACCTCTGCTGATTGATTAACATTACACGACGTATCATCACACACTCGAGTGTCAGTGCTTTGGTTTATTAGATATCTACGTTTTTTATTCTATTACTCTGTCGATACCTCTCGTGATGGACTAACATTACACGAGGGTATCATCACACAAGCGGTGGTCAGTGCTTTGATACCTCTGCTGATGGACTAACATTCCACGATGGAATCATCACACACTCGAGTGTCAGTGCTTTGGTTTATTAGATTTCTACGTTTTTAATACTATTACTGTGTCGATACCTCTGGTGATGGACTAACATTACACCAGGGTATCATCATACACTCGGAGGTCAGTACTTTGGTTTATTAGATATCTACGTTTTTAATATTATTACTCTGTCGATACCTCTGGTGATGGACTAACATTACACGAGGGTATCATCACACAATCGGTAGTCGGTGCTTTGGTTTATTAGATATCTGCGTTTTTTATACTATTACTGTGTCGATACCTCTGCTGGTGGACTAACATTACACGACGGTATCATCACACAATCGGTGGTCAGTGCTTTGATACCTCTGCTGATGTATTAACATTACAAGAGGGTATCATCACACACTCGGTAGTCAGTACTTTGCTTTATTAGATATCTACGTTTTTAATACTATTACTGTGTCGATACCTCTGATGATGGACTAACATTACACGATGGTATCATCACACACTCGGTAGTCAGTACTTTGCTTTATTAGATATCTACGTTTTAATACTATTACTGTATCGATACCTTTGCTGGTGGACTAACATTACACGATGGAATCATCACAAACTCGATAGTCAGTGCTTTGGTTTATTAGATATCTACGTTTTTAATTTTATTACTCTGTCAATACCTCTGTTGATGGACTTACATTACACGATGGTATCATCAGACACTCGGTAATCAATGGTTTGGTTTATTAGATATCTACGTTTTTAATACCATTATTGTATCGATACCTCTGCTGGTGGACTAACATTACACGATGGTATCATCACACACTCGGTAGTCAGTACTTTGCTTTATTAGATATCTACGGTTTTAATACTATTACTGTGTCGATACCTCTGCTGGTGGACTAACAATACACGAGGGTATCATCACACACTCTGTAGTCAGTGCTTTGGTTTTAAAGACATCTACGTTTTTAATACTATTATTGTGTCGATACTTCTGCTGAGGCACTAACATTACACGAGTGTATCATCACACACTCGGTAGTCGGTGCTTTAATTTATTAGATATCTCCATTTTTAATAATATTACAGTGTCGATACCTCTGCTGATGCACTAACATTACACGAAGGTATCATCACACACTCGGAGGTCAGTACTTTTGTTTATTAGATATCTACGTTTTTAATATTATTACTCTGTCGATACCTCTGTTGATGGACTAACATTACATGAGGGTATCATCACACACTCGGTAGTCAGTGCTTTGGTTTATTAGATATCTACGTTTTTAATATTATTACTCTGTCGATACCTCTGTTGATGGACTAACATTAATTGAGGGTATCATCACACACTCGGTAGTTAGTGCTTTGGTTTATTAGATTGCTACGTGTTTTTTATACTATTACTGTGTCGATACCTCTGCTGGTGGACTAACTTTACACGACGGTATCATCACACAATCGGTGGTCAGTGCTTTGATACCTCTGCTGATGGACTAACAATACACGATGGTATCATCACACACTCGGTAGTCAGTACTTTGCTTTATTAGAGATCTACGTTTTTAATACTATTACTGTATCGATACCTCTGCTGATGGACTAACATTACACGAGGGTATCATCACACACTCGGTAGTCAGTGCTTTGGTTTATTAGATATCTATGTTTTAATACCATTACTGTATCGATACCTCTGCTGATGAACTAACATTACACGATGGTATCATCACACACTCGGTAGTAAGTACTTTGCTTTATTAGATATCTACGTTTTTAATACTATTACTGTATCGATACCTCTGCTGATGGACTAACATTACACGAGGGTATCATCACACACTCGGTAGTCGGTGCTTTGGTTTATTAGATATCTCGGTTTTTAATACTATTACTGTGTCGATACCTCTGTTGATGGACTAACATTACACGACGGTATCTTCACACACTCGATAGTCAGTGCTTTGGTTTATTAGATATCTACGTTTTTAATTTTATTACTCTGTCAATACCTCTGTTGATCGACTTACATTACACGAGGGTATCTTCAAACAATCGACGGTCAGTGCTTTGGTTTATTAGATATCTACGTTTTTAATACTATTAGTGTGTCGATACCTCTGTTGATGGACTAACATTACACGACGGTATCTCCACACAATCGGTGGTCAGTGCTTTGATACCTCTGCTGATGGACCAACATTCCACGACGGTATCATCACACAATCGGTGGTCAGTGCTTTGATACCTCTGCTGATGGACTAACAATACACGATGGTATCATCACACACTCGGTAGTCAGTACTTTGCTTTATTAGAGATCTACGTTTTTAATACTATTACTGTATCGATACCTCTGCTGATGGACTAACATTACACGAGGGTATCATCACACACTCGGTAGTCAGTGCTTTGGTTTATTAGATATCTATGTTTTAATACCATTACTGTATCGATACCTCTGCTGATGAACTAACATTACACGAGGGTATCATCACACACTCGGTAGTCAGTACTTTGCTTTATTAGATATCTACGTTTTTAATACTATCACTGTATCGATACCTCTGCTGATGAACTAACATTACACGATGGTATCATCACACACTCGGTAGTCAGTACTTTGCTTTATTAGATATTTACGTTCTTAATACTATTACTGTATCGATACCTCTGCTGATGGACTAACATTACACGAGGGTATCATCACACACTCGGTAGTCAGTGCTTTGGTTTATTAGATATCTATGTTTTTAATACCATTACTGTATCGATACTTCTGCTGATGGACTAACATTTATACACGATGGTATCATCACACACTCAGTAGTCAGTGCTTTGCTTTATTAGATATCTACGTTTTAATACTATTACTCTGTCGATACCTCTGCTGATGGACTAACATTACACGAGTGTATCATCAAACACTCGGTAGTCAGTGCTTTGGTTTATTAGATATCTACGTTTTAAATACTATTACTCTGTCGATACCTCTGCTGAAGGACTAACATTACACGAGGGTATCATCACACACTCGGTAGTCAATGCTTTGGTCTATAAGATATCTACGTTTTTAATACTATTACTCTGTCGTCTGCTGATGGACTAACATTACACGAGGGTATCATCACACACTCGGTAGTGGGTGCTTTGGTTTATAAGATATCTACGTTTTTAATACTATTACTGTGTCGATACCTCTGCTGGTGGACTAACATTACACGACGGTATCATCACAGAATCCATGGTCAGTGCTTTGATACCTCTGCTGATGGACTAACAATAAACGAGGGTATCATCACACACTCGGTAGTCAGTGTTATGGTTTATTAGATAGCTACGTTTTTAATACTATTCTGTATCGATACCTCTGGTGATTAACTAACATTGCACCAGGGTAACATCACACTCTCGGTAGTCAGTGCTTTGGTTTATTAGATAGCTACGTTTTTAATACTATTCTGTATCGATAACTCTGCTGATGGACTAACAATAAACGAGGGTATCATCACACACTCGGTAGTCAGTGTTATGGTTTATTAGATAGCTACGTTTTTAATACTATTCTGTATCGATACCTCTGGTGATTAACTAACATTG
>MJUT01002136.1:7410-19359 GCA_002080005.1 Gigantidas platifrons | reverse complement strand
CGAGTGTGTGATGATACCCTCGTGTAATGTTAGTCCATCAGCAGAGGTATCGACAGAGTAATAGTATTAAAACCGTAGATATCTAATAAACCAAAGCACTCACTACCGAGTGTGTGATGATACCATCGTGTAATGTTAGTCTACCAGCAGAGGTATCGACATAGTAATAGTATTAAAAATGGAGATATCTAATAAACCAAAGCACCGACTACCGAGTGTGTGATGATACCCTCGTGTATTGTTAGTCCATCACCAGAGGTATCGATACAGTAATAGTATTAAAAACGGAGATATCTAATAAACCAAAGCACTGACTACCTAGTGTGTGATGATACCATCGTGTAATGTTAGTCCATCACCAGAGGTATCGATACAGTAATAGTATTAAAAACGTAGTTATCTAATTTAGTTCGCACGGCGTGTTTCTAGAATAACGGTCATAGTCATAATATTGGAAAGCCAAATAATTTACAAGTCTATGGGGGAATGTAAACTACAGGGCGGCCTAAAGGGGATAGCCAAATTGAAAAATCAGCTAAATTTACCTATGCATGAGGGAGACTTACCATAGTTTTTAATGAATGTTGATGTGTTAATATTCAATGATTTATACTATATTCCTCCCAAAACACCTTATTTCGACACTACAATGTGCTTTACTCGGCTAACGCCTCCATATATTGCCTATAAGTACTTTGAAATTAAAACATGACGAATGTATTATTTGTCGTTACAAGTCAATCTCATCTCGTACCAAAGTATCACAAAGAAAACGCCCGCAGAGAAAATAGTTTTCTTTAATTAAAGTAAACAGTTTAAGGATGCTGTTATTTTTTTTTTTTTTTTAGAATAGTTATATATACAACATCATGTCTATAAAGTTGTGAATTACGTGGGTTGGTACACGGGGTACATTTTAATATTACACTTGTCAACAACAATAGATCAAAAGGTCATAAAAATGGTTTTGTAATCAAGAAATAAATCATGGAAGCCAGAATGTGCTTTGAGTTTTAACATGGGTTGGCGGATACAATTTACTAACATCCGCCAATCCATGTTAAAACTCAAAACACATTCTGGCTTCCATGAATTATTTCGATTCTGATATATCTAAGAGTACAAATACGGTAGTATACTTTGATTGGAAGACGGTAATTTATATTTACGTTTGCGGACAATGTCGCACACAATTTATGATGCCAAATTCGAGCAGACGATAATTCATCAACATGTACATTTACGACGGGAAAATCAGTCACATGCAACGGCGCATGTGCTAATGAGATTATACCCTATCGATAAATCGCTCATTTGCTTACAAAGCGAAAGAAGGACGTCATGTTAGAGAATAAACGTTAGAGAATACCGAAGTGGCAATCCAAAAAAAAGAAGAAAAATTCAGCGAAACTGGCAACATGACGAACAAAACAAAACAAAAACACAACACAATATGTGTCGGACACCAACATGCGCAAACATACACAAATAACCTAAATAAGACACACGCCTTCCTACAAACAACTTGAGATATAAGCGAAGAGAAGAACGATGAACATGAACATACAGATATAAATTAATATGTCAAATTTCATTATTCAATGAACGATGGACAATAAAAAATGTGTAATGTCAATTTGTCTATGGAAGTTTGAGCTGCTTCACATCTACTACGCATAGCGCCGATGCTTTCTTAAGAAAGTCTTATTGAATATTGAATATTATTCCTTTCTTTCAGAAGTGCAGTGTTTACAAGTGGTTGACGACGTTCAGATGATGCACATCAACTGCTTGTTCACGCTCGCCTTGGACGCAACCATGGCATCCCATTCCGGGATAATAACAACAAAAAATAAGAGGAAAATATCATAAATTGCTAATAGCAAAAAATATTGACTATAGTTATATACAAAACCTATATTGAACTTGTGGAGGGGGTATTGACAGGGTAACTACATGATCGTTTCCAAATTGATTTCGGACTCTTATTTCATAGATATTTACATAGAACAATTAAACAATGAATTGACAAAAAGACGTTCGGCACTGACATGGTTTACTAGATATATTTATTACTGAAATTTACAGTTACTAAATAATATAATTATCAATCAAAATAAGGTTCTTCTCGCTCAGGTATAGGTGCCCGTAGACGATTTTGGCTATCCTGTTTAGGCCATTTGGTCTTATTGCTCCTAAAGCTTTAAATTATTTGGCATTCCAATCTTTCAATTTTGAGCGTACCTAATTTTGATATCTACGTTTTTATTAAAACAATTCTTAAAACTTTTCGTATCATGTCTGTTTTATAGACTAGTATATGTAATTACTGTTATATCAAGATTTATGTCTTAATCATAAATCAATTTTTCTAGAGAAACCAGACTATTATTCTTTATTTTAACATGACCCTTTATTGTGGTAATGCGAATTGCATCTTGGGTAATTCTTTCCAATTTGTGCTCGAAGCAGGCTGCTTACAATCGTAACTACTCGGCCATTCTCGCTACCCTGCACATAACCTCGTATGCAGATAGGAGAAATTCTTCTTAAATTGTTTGCCGGAAGTTAATTATATAGAAGCCGCACAAAAATATAGTCCCCGAAAATCCAATATGGAAGACTTACTAAGTAAAATCTTTAATCAAGCAAAACTAATTAAAATTTAATTTTATCCATGAAAATAATTGAAATATAGAAAATTGTTTAAAATATAACTTTATAAAACTTTCATGTAACTGACATGTGAAAAGTAGTACGATTTATACGCCTAATGCATACGAGGTTATTTGCAGGGTAGCGCCAATGGCCGAGTAGTTACGATTGGGCTGCTTACAGATACAGAAAAATTTTAAATTCTGAAAAATCCTAATGTCAGGAAGTATATTAATTACAAATTAATATTATGTCAGTATATTGATCGACAATTTTTGTCACGCTACATGTTTTATGAATGCCTGGGTACACTTGTAATTTTAGTCTGCATTGGGCGTGGTCACCACGTCCCGGCACGTGTTAAGGACGTGTTAAGCAAACCGAGTTTAAATTGGGTTAATCGAATGTTGATTTAGACACAATAAACTAATTTTAATCTGTCAGTGCTCGAGCATGGTTGTACTTTCAGGATTGTTTTCTCTCCCTCCCCCTTTTTGGGGTTAATATATGCTTGCCAAAATATTGTCGCCACGTGGCGTGATACACACACACACACACACACATACCTATGATTATTATAATAGTCCCAGCACATACACACAAAATAATAATATTAAAATTAAATGATGCACTTACTTATACAAATCTAAGCCAATGTTAAAGCATCACAGTCTTGCAAAGTTCGGCCACAGAAAAAAAAAAAAACTTTGCGAGACATGTGCTTTGTCAGTTTGGGACACAAGTCATAGGGGTACAGATTAACTGCAAAAGACGGCGATTGTCTTTAATTAACAGATACACATATATAATTTGCTCACATTCTTTTCGTGTTGGTAAAACAACTGCTTGTGTTTCACTCAGTATGAGTATATAATATGTATTACTAATACTCAGGTAAATAAGCTTGGTTCTATTTTAAAACAGTCTACAGAACTGAGGAAAGGGGACTCTTGAAATGTTTATTTGAAAATTATTTTGTCTTTATTACCATGTTTGTATTGTTTGTATTCTGTTTATTTTTGTCACATGCAGTAACTGTATAATGGCAATAAAGTATTTGAATTTGAATTTGAAAACTAATGTTACAATGGACTTATAAATTTAAGCATATTACACAGAATAACGATGTTGTATATAATTTAATTATTAGATATGTTTTAGTATATAACGTGTTACAACATGTATACTGATGTTGCATATAACATGATTATCAGATCAAGTTCAGTTTATAAATTGGTATAAATCGATGTGGCATACAACACGATTATCGAAAACATGATTATCAGATAAATTTCAGTATATAATGTGTTATACAGATGGCATAGAACATGATTTTCAGATGTTTAATTGATATGTACTAACCTTATTATCAGAAGTTTAGCTGATATGTATTTATCTTATTATCAGATGTTTAACTGATGTGTACTTATTTTCAGAATTTTAACTGATATGAACTTATCTTATTATCATAGGTTTAACTGATGTGTACTTACCTTATATTTAGATGTTTAACTGATGTGCACTAACCTTGTTATAAAATTTTAGCTGATAATTACTAACCTTAATCAGATGTTTAGCTGATATGAACCTAACAACTATTATCAGATATTAAATTGGTGTGTACTTACCTTACTATAAGATGTTTAGCTGATATGTACTGATATTATTATCAGTTGTTTAGCTGATACGTACTTACAAAAATTTACCTTATTATCAGATGTTTAGCTGATATTGTACTTATCTTTTATTAGATGTTTCGCTTATATGAAGTGTCTTAGTTTCAGGTTTAGTTGATATGAATTTATCTTCTTATCAGATCTCATGATTTAGCTGATAACTACTAACCTTAATATCAGATATTTATCTGATATATATTTATTTTAATTTCAGATGTTTAGCTGATATGTACTTATATTATTATCAGATGCATAGCTGATATGAACTCATCCTATTTATTATCAGATATTTAGCTGATATGTACTTATCTTTATTATCAGATGCTTAGCTGATATGTACTTATCTTATCAGATGTTTAGCTGATATGAACTTATCTTATTTTCAGATGTTTAGCTGACATGTATTTATATTATTATTGGATGCTTAGCTGATATGAACTTATCCTATTATTGGATGTTTGACTGATTTGTACTTATATTATCATCAGATGTTTAGCTGCTATGTATTTATCTTATTGTCAGTTGTTTAGTTGATAATTACGAACCTTATCAAATGTTTAGCTGACATGTATTTATCTTACTTGCAGATGTTTAGCTGATATGTACTTATATTATTATCGGTTATTTCGCTGATACGTTCGTACTTATATTATTATCAGATGTTTAGCTGATATGTAATTATCTTATTTTCAGATGTTTATCTGATATATGTACTTATCTTATTATTAATTGTTTAGGTTGATATGAACTGATCTTATTTGCAGATGTTTAGCTGACATGTACTTATATTATTATTGGATGCTTAGCTGATACGAACTTATCCTATTATCGGATGTTTGGCTGATATGTACTTATATTATCATCAGATGCTTAGCTGATATGTACTTATATTATTATCAGAGGTCTAGCTGATATGTACTTATATTTTTATCAGATGTTTAGCTGATATGTATTTATCTTATTTTCAGGACTCGGTTGCATCAACGTTTCATTAGCTTAATGCGTCATTAAGCCCTAATGATCACTTACATATTTAATGAGTCATTAGTTAATGAGATCATTAAAATGCGTTGTATGAAAGGTCATTAAGTCGATCATTAACTAATGTAACGTTAATGCTTATCATTATCTTAAGTCATCATTAAAATCTGGTTTTTCCCTATTTATTTCCCATAATTCCATTTTCAAAGCACTTCCGTCGTCTGCAAAACAAAACAAAAACAAGTTCAAAACAAAAACAAAAACCACGTCGCTGTCCTAGATCTGAAAAAATGAGTGAACAAGGGGAAAAAATCGCTAGAAACAGAAGTCGGAATTTTGAAATGTCAGAGATAAACGTTATAACAAGGCTGGCTGAGAAATATATAAATATCATAAGCGAGAAATTTTCAACGAACATCACCAATGACAAGAAAAAGGCCGTGTGGAAAAAAATCACGGAGGAAGTCAATGCCCTTGGTGTTGCCAATCGCACAGTGAAAGAGGTGAAAACAAAATGGACAAATTTGCACCAGGAGGCCAAGAAATCATTTACTGAATTTAAGAGGGAACAACAAAAGACTGGTGGAGGCCACACAAAGAATCGTGGAAATCTATAAAGATTGTCCCAGTTTCACTGGTCTGTCAGGTGTCGAATCCGATAGTATGGATTTCAACTCAATCAGTCCATGTAAGTAAAACATTTGCTGTGATTCTTATTTTTAACTTTCAAAACTATTTTTGGTCGGAATTTCGATTCTTCTCCTACTGTAACCGCAACATATACAATTACGAGAGCATTTCCCGGTATAACATGTAGTTAACAAAACAATATTTTACCCGAGGGTGTCCGAGATTTTCCTTGTCGTGTGAATTCAGCGTTGTTTGATTCCTTTTCTCACATTTAAGAAAATTAAAACAGTTACCGTATTGTTTACATATATAGGAGTTACGTCCCTTTGATTTTAATAACGTCGGTAAAAACTGGAGTAAAACCCGGCCCTTAGCATCATATAATTTTTGATGAAGTATTGCATTATGAACAACATCAAAACACATTACAACTATTAACTGATTATATCATTTATTTAAATTTAAACTTAGACAGAAATAAAAAAAAANAAAAAAAAGTAGCAGAATATATTTTAAATTTTATAATTCCATCCAGTGTTTATACATTTTATTATCAGTACATGTTGCAAAGAAATTAAATCTCAAATTTTATATTCAAATATTCAAATTCTTTATTGCCTTTAAACATGACATGTTTGTGACATATTCAAAGCAAAACAAATAAACATGATACATTACAATGACAATATATGAATTAAAAGTAACATGTCATATTAGGAGACTTCTGCCCTCAGTTCTAATGATCGTTTTATAAAAAAGCCAATAATGCTAACATGTTCTATTATTTTAGGATTGAGTAAATAAGAAATTTTATTGTATAAGACAAGACAAGACAATACTTTATTTCCAATCATTGGCCCCTCAGGGCATAGTAACTACAATTTACAATAAGAGAAATAAAAAATAAAAATTGCAAATGGTACATAAAGTAGTTCTGATTAGAATAACACTTACAGTTCCAAGCTGAAATCCGAAACTATCCAAAGGGAGGTAGTTCTGAATAGTATTGGCTTCCTACTTGTTTAAATAATAAGAATGAATATATAAAATATAATAAAGTGACCACAGTATACAGAATTGATCATTTTAGTGGACGTTCCAGCTTGAGACAAGCTAAATGGAAGAACGCTGGTAGACAGTCCAGAGGCATCTCTCTGAAAGAATTGCATGCATATTTTTCAACATTCATTACAATTTCTTTATCCTCACATGTCATTAAAGATATGAATTTTTGGTCATCATTTAAATTAATAAAATTTTGGACAGTCTCGTTGACAATTTTTTTTAATAAAATCGATCTATCATGCTGAAACAAGGAACACTTTAATAGGAAATTATTTTTATTTTCAATTTGGTTACAGGAACGACAAAGTCTTTTATCTCTTGGTTTATTTTGATATCTACCCTTTTCGATCTCCAGGGTATGCACACTTATTCTTAAGCGTAGAAAAAAATAATATAATGCAGTTTTTTTTTACCATATACGTTAATGTTAGATTCTGAAAAAAAATATTTTGTCGCACCTTAGTATGATGTGTAAATTAGGTATTTATACAACTGTTGAAAAAAATTATATACAAAGATATTACAATGGTCACCAAAGCTTGATATTGATTTCGAGGTCAAGTGGTAGGTGTCCAACTGACATGTCGAGTGCACCATGTGGTGTCATTGCAAAAACTATTGTAGTTATATGATTGTTCATGTGATAATATTAGAGTTCGAAATTGTGCGTAGAACCAAGTACTTTTTATTCCCTCCTTTGTTAGCAACTTACCCAATAGAATAATCTAAGAACTTTTTACTCGTATCTTTTCCAGCTGTTCCAGATCTTGTTGAGATAGTGGGTTCACCAAAGACCATTGACCTTTTGTCAAAGTATGTTAAGCAGATCCAAAATGCAGCCACTGGATTAGAAGAATCCATTCCTGATGAAATTGATACAGCAGCAACTCCATCATCAACGGCAGAACCCGTACATGCTGAATGTAGTGGGACTGGTAATATACATGTACCTCCTGCTCCAGTGTTTGATACGGAAGCTGTAGTTGTTGATGTTCACCTTAACACAGAATCGTAAGTACATGTACGAGTCCTGACAGACTAAATTATCGTGCCAAAAATAAGCATGTACCATATATCAATTGGTTTGTCCCTATGTATGCGATCAAAATTTGTCTGGTCTTATAATGTTGTGTCCATTCATCATCTGTACAAACTTCATTTCCGTGCTATGGTGCTATGAACTTTCGTTCTAGTGGACAAATTTTTAAATTTTAGCACAATGTTCCTTATTACAAGAGGAAGACACCTATTGATTTGGGGTTCCTGGCCTTATTCGTTTTAAAATTAGGGGCCAAAAGGTGCTAATTTGGGTGTTTTCACATATTTGCTTGCAAATAATATATATATGTGGTTCAGTGTTCATTTTTAGCTCACTTGGCTATAGCCAGGGTGCTCTTTTGTCATCACTTTGCGTCCGTCGTCTGACCGTAAGATTTCATTCAAAGATCTTCTCGTATGAAACCACTGGGCCAACTTAAACCAAACGTGGTGACAATGGTCCTTAGGTAGTCCCCATCGAAAGTGATGTCCGACAGTACCGCCCACTCTCTAAGATGGTCGCCACCGGGGGACAAAGGTTAACATTAGACCCTATGGGAATTTACTTTGAAAATTTTCTCCTCAGAAAAAACTCTTGGCAAATTGAAAGTGATCCATGGTTACATGTTTTTTTTTCTTGATACATAATACTATTTCTGTACAGGCTCTGATTTCTGTACAAGCAATTGAATTTGTCCTTTAGGTCTACATGTATATTAGAATTTGAATGTGATTACAACATGATAATATTTAAAATGATATATATTTTAGGCCCAAACCAGCCATGAAGAAGGCTGATAGAAAAATAAAACCAGAAGATGTCACTCGTGCACAATACGATGTTCTCCAAGCAACGAAGAAAAAACTGGCCGAGCAGACCACGTATTATGAATTGATGAACAAGAAATTAAGACTAGAACTTGCAAAACTGGAAAGAAATTAGAGCTCTTGATGTCCCAAGTGGGCACTAATTGGGAAAAATAAATACTTTATTCTTGAATACATAACCTACATTCTAAAGTAATCAGAACCTAATATTTCCTTTGAAGAATACATGTACTTTCTTAATAGTGTAGAAGAACTCCTCTTCACAGGTTTTTATATACACTCTCTGACCGATTGCCACTGTAAATCATCTGAACTCGTAGATCATATTGGTGTGTTATGATCTATGTTAGTAAGAGTATAAAAAGAGAGATCTACTTCATTAAGGTCTACGCTTCTCTTTGCTACGCTCCGCCCCTACTTAATGACGAAGATTTCTCTTTTTATATACTCTTACTTATACTTCGATTTATAATAAGCTGCAACATGTGCAAGTTTACTTTTTTCCTCAAGCATATCACAATGATAATCAAATTTAAACCATATGAAAAGAAGAGAAATTTTATTTGATTCTACTGCATGTTATTGATTGAAATAGCTTCTTGTTATGCAGTTGCGAACACTTTGCCCGTCATCAGGTCCATTATATACCTCGGCTATATTTCCATCATCAACATTTCTGTCTTCATCCAAAAGAGGCTCTCCAAGAATAATGGCGAGATTATGTAAAACGGCACATGCTCCTACACAATTATTTAAAAAATGTTACTCATTCGAAAAAAAACATGACTTTCATGTGTGCTCACAGACCAACGAGAAACTAGTTTTGTAAAACGACACATGTATGCTTTAACAAAGTCATTAGAAATCTTCTATGACGTTAACTATTCCCCTTACAACGAAGTGTCCCTAGCTGTTCTGAAATAATTACTGTTGGCTTGGTAGAGGTCCTTGATTATACTCCATGCTACGGACACATTATTCTGGCTCCGAACCGACCAGTCTATGCTCTTACTCCTTAATGCTGCATGCTTAGTGGAGAAGCAGCAAATAACAATTTTAAAGTCGCGAGGCGGTCGTTATGCACGAGAAAAAACATGACACAAAATGAAAAACTGTACATACCAACTTACCAAATACCGTGAGGTGCCAAAAGTATTACAACAACCTCATTTTTCCCTATCATTTCACTCAAATTTTGAAATTTTCAACAAAATAGTTTCATGTCGATCACTTGCCAACTGATCTTATCAAAAAAAATATTGTTCAAATGATAATATTCCAGTGAGTGTTTTTCTTGACTTCTATAAATATTGGTACAGTGGATGGAAAGTTTTACAAGTTTAATTACAAACTTTAATTTAAAAGTCCAACATTCCCTATATACGCAGGTAAAATTTAAAAGTCAAAATTCTGAACTTCATTCAAACCTTGTAATCATCAAAATGAATGATCGGAAAGTTATATCAGAATAAACAGCAAACTTGAAAACGATTATCTTCATCACGGTAAAAATTTTGTTCCAATCAATTTAGAAATGCAGGCTCTGTAAAATTTTGAAAATTTCAAAATTTGATTGAAATGATAGGGAAAAATGACGTCGTTTCAATACTTTTGGCACTTCACTGTAACATAAGGTGAAAAAAGCTTGATTTTTAAAAATGTTTAGAAGCAACCGAACAGTTTTTCAATTAATTTTTTAAAGAAAAAAAAAATAATGCGGTATTTTAGCATTTTTGAAGCGCAAGGCTTTAACATTTCTGGAAAAATGGAGCGCATGAATCCAAAGAACTAAAATTCAAATTGGTGTGGACTTATATTTAAAGTTTTAAAAGTACATTTACCTATAATGTCACAAACTCTTTCTGGATGCATCCTTATTTCCCCATGGAGGCAGTGAAACCTTCTTTTCCACCACCCGAACGCTCTCTCTATCGTCACCCTGGTTCGCTTATGTGAAGAATTAAATCTCTCTTCAGAGTGATTGGCTGGTCTCAAATATGGTGTCATCAAATATGGTTTGCATCCATATCCACTATCTCCCAGTATTAGACCATCTTGAAGGGACCTGTTTTTTGTCTCCAATTTATTACAAAGGTTACTAGTACGAAAAACACGACTGTCGTGTGTGCTTCCAGGCCAGCGAGCAACTAGGTTTGTGAATTTCCCTGCAAGTTTTCAAATATAACCATCAACTATAAGTCTCATATTGTATTGTCTCAAACTATTTATCAATAATTTAATTTGATTTGAATATTTCAATCTGATTGGCTAATCCGCCTGGAGAAAATGGTGTCTATACTGGATAACCTAGGTGTTCATCCGCCAACGACAAATTCAAATAGTCACATGAAATAATCGTAATTAAAATCGAGGAATCGTTAAATTTTGTTGTAAAAATTAAATTATAAGGAATATTTGAAATTGTTGAACAGGTTATGCTTGCATAACCTGGTTTCGGTCAGTTTACGCTTTTCATAAACCGCTTCGCGGTTCATTAAGCATAAACTGACACAAACCAGGTTATATCATATACCTTGTTCAACAATTTCAAATATTCCTTAAATAAATTGAAAACAAATCCATGGTGTAATGCGTGCATGGTTGGATATAAAGAATAACATTTATGATGTAAACATACCCTGATTATCACACACGGCATGCACATTGATGGACGGGTAACCTTTCCGGTTTATGAATGCTGGCTCATTGTCTGAAGGTCTTTGAATCCGGATGTGGGTGCCATCTATGCATCCAATTACTCCAGGGAAGCCTGCCATCCTGTAAAAACCATTCTTGATTTCTGCCTTTTCATGGTCTGTTGGCCACCTCACAAATCTCGGTAGCAGCTCAACAAGTGCTACAGATACCTTTCTAACTGCCCTAGAAGCTGTTGCTTTATCCACTCCTATGCAGTCCCCAAGAGTTAGCAGAAAACTACCCGTAGCGTAGAAGCTAAGAGCAATAAGAACCTATTAAAGAAGATGTCAGTGATCAAGGATGTACATATGTTCTTCGGTAAATATATCATGTTTATCCAAGGACGTATATACGTCCTTGGTTTATCATGAGAAAAAAA
>MJUT01002124.1:72679-85038 GCA_002080005.1 Gigantidas platifrons | reverse complement strand
TAATAACATCGACGGAATATTTAATACAACATTCATCTCATCATTTAAGATCGGAAAAAATATGTTTTTCTTTTGCGTAAAATCATGATTTTGCACTTGAAATACCTCAAACATTTTCGCGATTATTTTAACTGCGCCCCCCTCCCCCTAACTTGAAATCCTTGATCCGCCCCTGCCGACTGTTAAACTCGATCTTGATGAAATGTGTAAATTACTTTTTTATTTTTTGTCAGCCGTGAATACTTGATTGCATGTATTCATTAATACAGGCTTTATTTTAAAACGTTACCGTTATCGTGAGAAATGTGTATTCTTTTTTTTTACTTCTGTCAACGGTGAATACACTATCGATACCATACAAGTTCATAAATAAATGAAAACAAACATTCCGGTTTTCCCAACTCGATCGTGTATATACGTACTCATCCGTAAAAAATCGATAATTATCGGGACATATCAAATATAAATTATTACTTTTTTACTTAAAAATGTGACACACATTATATAATTAAACTGCGACTTTTTCATAAATTCCAATTGTGATTTTTTTCCTGTGACTTATTTTCCGTTAACAACGTGTACAAAAATGTTTCCGAAATAGAAATAAATAATTTAGTCGGTGATATTGCTGATCTTTTTGTAAAGTCTGCGGCTTCAATATTTGGTTACCGGAAAAATAAACAAAATAAAAGTAATGAAAAACAGAAGCCATGGTTTACAAAAAATTGCGACAAAAAAAGACGTGATTTCAATAAAGCCAGGAGAAATTATGGTTTAGTTAAAAATGATGTCAATAAAAACAATCTTAACGCGAAAGCCAAAGAATATAGAAAAGAAGTAAATATTAGTTATTCACAATATCAAAGAAAATGCGAGGATGATATACGTCGAATATCAAAGACAGATACTAGGTCACTTTGGAAAATTTTAAATAGATATTCGGGTCGTGGAAGTAAAGATCCAGAGGTTGACCTAAATACTTTTTTCGAATATTTTAAAAAATTAAACGCGAACGATGATAACGATGCGTACGATGATAATATTACAAATGAACATATTGAATTAAATGAAGAATGCGAAGCTATGTTAAATTCTGAAATTACTGAGCAGGAGATTGAAGATAGTATTAAATTGTTGAAAAATAATAAAGCAGCAGGATACGATCAAATTGTCAATGAATATTTGAAGGTATCGAATCCAAGATTTATATCTATTTATTGTAATATTTTTAATATTGTGTTTAATAGTGGAGTTATTCCAGAAAGTTGGTCAATTGGAATTATACAACCTATTTACAAAAATAAGGGGGACCCAAAAGACCCATATAATTACAGAGCTATTACTTTGGTCAGCTGTTTGGGTAAACTATTTACTGCTATTATTAATAACCGCCTTGCATTACTAGCAGATGAAATAAATATGATTTCTGAATGTCAAACCGGTTTTAGGAAAGAATATTCCACTATCGACAATATATTTGCACTTCATGCACTTATATCGCTGTAAAAAATTGTTCTGTTCATTTATAGACTTCCGAAAGGCTTTTGACACTGTATGGAGAAAAGGACTTTGGCAAAAATTACAGACGTTTGGTATCCATGAGAAATGTTTTGATATTATTAAAAATATTTATAAGAATATAAAATCCTTTGTTAGAGGCCAAAAGCGATGTTATTTTTTTCCCATGCTTAACAGAGTTCAGACAAGGGGAAAACGTTTAACCTATCCTGTTTTCTTTATTTCTGAATGACCTTGAAGAATTCTTAATATCTTTAGAAGGCATCCTTCTTGTTAAAATTAGAGAAAAATGTATGAGTGAAATAACCATGTTTGTTGAACTATTTATTCTAATGTATGCTGATGACACAGTTTTGTTAGCTGAGTCTTCTGATGATTTACAAAAACACTTAAAAATTTTTAATATTTATTGTAAATCATGGAAATTATCTATAAACTGTTCAAAGTCTAAAGTTGTTATATTTAGTAAAAGGAAAATGAAAAATTCACCAGTGTTCACTTTAAGTGATGAAATTATTGAAATTGTAGATAGTTATTCATATCTTGGGTAGGTTATGAATTATAATGGATCTTAAAATAATCGCAAAAATTTTTGAGGTATTTCAAGTGCAAAAAGTCAAAATTAATAGATCAAGCTAGACGCGCATTATTTGCTGTTTATAGACGTATCAAAAACCAACCTATTCCAGTAGATTTACAATTGAAATTATTTGACAATCTAGTTGAACCGATATTGCTATATGGATCAGAGGTTTGGGGTTTTGAACGTACATGTTCGTTAGAAAAAATTAATTTACAATTTTGTAAAAAGATTTTATAGGTTAGAACAACAACGCCAAGTTATATGATTTACGGGGAACTTGGTTGCTTTCCTCTCTCAATAAAGATAAAACTGAGAATGATATCCTTCTGGAATAGACTCATTAGTAATGAAAACAAATTGAGTTCAAAATTGTATAAGTTAATGTATAAGTTACATATGAATGGAACAATTAATTTTAAGTGGATTTCATTTGTTCAAAGTGTATTTAATGATACTGGACTGAGCTATGTATTTGAATCTCAATTTGCAATATGTATGTCTTCTATAAAATCAGGGGATAAAAGAACGATTACGTGATCAATTCATTCAAAAATGGTTTTCAGATTTGGATAACTCTGCAAGAGAATTTTATAAAGTTGTAAGAAAAGATTTTAAATTTGGAGAGTACCTTATTAGATGAATATCACATTTTATTTACATGTACAAATGATAGAATTGTTCAATTAAGACCAAAACATATCCCATATTATTATTGGCATCCACCTGTTATTTACAAGATGGAGGGTTTATTCAGATTATGCAATAGCCAACATGATTAATATTTCAAGGTTTATAAAAAATATGTTACAATTATTATAGCTATCTTCAATATAAAATTATATATATATGTATGTAATGTGTATGCACTTGTGTATATATATATACACTCATGCATGCATGTATATGTTAGTGTGTGTGTATGTGTATCTTTATATTATATTGATTGCATTCTTAATATTGTTTCTGTTTAGTTCGTCATTTTCTGTATTGTATTTAATATTGTACCTCATGTTACACTATACAGTGTCTGAGTGTTGTTCAATAAAGTTCTTGAAAGTTCTTGAAAGTTCTTGAAGTTAACCGAAAATAGACCATATGTAACTTGACTTTTTGATTTAAAAAAATAGTGAAAAATCAAGCTTGGAGAGTATATTTTAGGTGTGGTTATATAGTTTTAATCATTCTTAATTACTTTATTAGGAAGAACACCATTCTTTGATATTATAAAATGTTGTTCTTTATGGATACACGAAATCATAATTTTATTACTTTGGTAATTCATTACTATCAGCTCACCCCACTACAATATACACTTTAGCAGTAAACACAACAGGTGGTACATCTGAGAAAAAAAAGCCTCTAGGCATGTAACTCTTGTTGGGACAACAATTTTGTTCTCTGTGAATAATAGAAAATTCAGTGCCAATAAACAGATGTTTACAGAAGTGAATTAATTTTTTTAAAACCTTAAACTTAACGTAAAATATTCATATGAATAATTTTTCAGCTCCGAGCTTTACTTTCATATCAGATGCATACAAATCGATGTTTAACACTGTAATAGTGATTATTTTAAAAAATATCCATATACATATTTTTTCTTATCGAAAACAAGCCATGTTTGTTATTTACTTTGAAACAAATGGGAAAGGGTTTAAATGTTTGTCTTTTACTTTTATTAAAATGGGAAAGGGTCTGTAATGTTTGTCATTTACTTTTTTGCAAAATATTATAAATTACAGAGTTATCGAAGGGTACCATATAGCATACTGATTCTGTTATTACGTCAAATGGCAAAATGATAGGATCTAAGGCAAAATCATGCTGTAATCGAGTGTAACACCACTTTCTGCGGGTCTGTAGAAATACCGCAAAGGACCTCCTTAGTGCACTAAGAACAATAAAAATGCATTAAGGACATAATAGAGACGTCCTATGTGCACAAAGAAGGTTGCATGCAAATGAATTGTCAGTTTGAAGAAATCTTATATGGTCAATTTTTATAATAAAAAGTTTAAAATCAACGGCGATATTTGCATTTTTGTCGGCACGCGCCTACTACAAAGATAATCACGCGGTGATTAATACATGTTGATTGTTAATCAACGTCGAACAGGTAAACAATGACAATTAGATGTGAGCTAATTATATAATAAACAATTTTTAAAACATATTGTTTTTTTACGATGAATTATAATAAAAACAAATGTGAAAAAAAAATATTTGGCCGATAAAGTTAAAAAGATCGTGTGTTTTTGCAAGGATTTTTGAGTAAAAGTTTTAGATATTATTTAAACGCTAAATCCATGGACGTTTTATAGGATAAACGTCCTTGCTAAATCGTTTTATTTGTCATTCATACCGATATTGCACATTTATAATATACGTTCACTAAGTAAAAAAAATACTAGAACTTTCAAATAAGATGAAAAAAACCCATCAGGGATGAAACCAGTCTCGTATTGTAATTTCAGTGGTCAGAATATCTATATTTAGAAATTGCGAATACGGAAGAAGAATGCTTAACTTTCAGATTTTGTTCCCGCATATATCTCGTTCCAAACTTGTTTTATTTGTAAGATGTCTAGAATATTTTCTGCCTGTATTTTTTTTCTGTGTAATTTCGGAAACGAGACAAATAAGAGAACAACATCTTACTGGCTAAGATTTCGCAAAAATCTTACCAACTGATATTTGATATATTAATACACTTTGAAGTTTAAAATGTGTAAAGAAAACGGGGATGAGACTAATCTATAAAAAGAGGAATGCGGAAGAAGAGTGCTTTTCTCTCAGATTTTGTTCTCTTATATATCTCGTTCTGAACTTGTTTTGCATGAAAATAAAGAAATCCTAAGGCTTTAAGAAAACAATTAAGTGTCACGGGTGGTTTGCTACGTCACACGCACAGATACTTGAACATCGCCTCAAGTTAGGTTTATGCTGTTTTACAATTTAAAAAAAGGAAGAAAACTAACAAAACCAAGTAGTTCACCGAAGGGCCCACATTTCATACATTCATTGCGTGGAAACCCGTCAGTTTTGCAAACACTTCTGTACAGTTAAAATTCCGAGCAAGGATACCGTTCACACAAAAACAATTTAACTGTACAGAAGTGTTTGCAAAACTGACGGGTTTCCACACAATGAATGTATGCTAACAAGGAAGTCTGATATGTTGGCCCTTCGGTGAACTGCTTGGTTTTATTAGTTTTCCTTTTTTTAAATTGTACAACTGCATAAACCGACCTCGAGGCGATGTTCAAATATCCGTGCGTGTGACGTAGCAAACCACCCGTGAGTGTGTTGATTAGAAATGTGTGCTTGTGACGGCAACTATAGTCATGTGACGGTAAAGAAGTGCACGTTGTTTCTATTGTAAAACCATCTTTAAATTGATTTCCAAGATATTCATGTGTGTTTGTGTTTTGACTGGATTATTTTCCATTAATAACGACCTTGTTTTGTGTTTTTATGAGCCTCACTACCTGAGTGGCCTACATGTGATCATCAAAGGTATTTTGTTTTCACTCTGGTCACTGCAAACTGGCTGGGTGCACTCGAATGTATCGGTATATGATAAAGCTGACAATTACATCATGAGAGTCAGTGTTTTTTTTCCTTGCACAAATATGGGAAATATACCAGCAAAAGAAACTATAGAAATATTCATTCAGAGGCCACTACGAGGTCTTCAACATGTGGAACCTACAACCATCAGCGAGCTTTGAATGGCCCCAACAAAAAATTAGTAATCAATCCATGGTCACAGCACAATGGCAATTCATCATAAGGTTAACTGAAAATTCTAACGAGACAAAGACACATCAATGATAATTCCAGGATAGACGGATTTATGATAATGAATGACGCACCACTGACCAATTACATCTGGGTCTGGTATTACAGCATTTAATTCGAACTCCTCGGTGCAACGAGATTATGTTATTGATGACTCCCCTTGATATTGTACAAGTTCACCTGCTTCTGTGTCATTTTGACGCACTGTGAAACCCAGGGACGCCACATATTGTTTGAAATTTCTAATATTTTTTTACTTAGTGAACATATATTATAAATGTGCAATATCGATATGAATGACAAATAAATCGATTTAGCTTTTAATAAATATCTAAAACTTTTACTCAAAAATCCTTGCAAAAACACACGATCTGTTTAACTTTATCGGCGAAATATGTTTTAAAGCGGTACGTCTAAACACCGCTCAGGACTCCTGAGTGCACTCAGGACATAAACAGTACACTCAGGGCCCTTTATCGTTGGTTGCTTCGCACACAGGACGCATACTTGGAATCGGTGGATGATATTTAAATATGGGTTAAGTTTTGGTGTAGTTTTAACATGTAACATTCGAAATATTCGTCATTTTAATTAAAGTGTGTGGCACGTGCCGCTGATTATGTAGGTAATCAACCATGAAGAATAAACAGCTACTATAAACAAGATAGAAATAATTGTCCCGTTAGCGTCATGGTGTTTAATCAAGAAGGATTGTTTTGTTTCAGAAAATAAATCTATCAAATAATATTTATTTATATTAAATAAATGTATAATCTAATCGACAACACAGTATATGATCAAAGGGACTCGGGTAATGGACATATTTTTTTTTAATTATTTGTTTTAATTATTTTACGTATTTTCCCTATTTACTGTCTGTTTTTATTATATCATTATCGTTAGCACCTAGATTTTCATGTTTACAGTCAATGTGCAATATACTATCTTTTTTTTCATACTAATATATGACAGTAAATAGGAAAAATACGTAAAATAATTAAAAAAAATAACTTAAAAATTTGTGTTTTCCATTAATCGAATCCCTGTGTATATGACCAAAGCAAAAGCAGAACAAATATTTTCCTATATTTTCAAAAGCATAGAGATATGAAACGGATAGAAAATAATTAGTTTCTTCTGCATCATATAGGTAACAACACTGACGATTCTTTACATAATTTTATTACATTAAATAACAAAAATATTCAGTGTAAAAAACAATACAGCACAATCAAAGTTGCGTACATAAATTGTTTACAGTTATTTAAAACTGGTACCTGGGTTGGGTTCGGATTGTGCGAGGTCTCTTGTTTTGGTGCGGTTTCTTGGCAAGTCGTTGTGGCTTTTGCACTTCAAAATTTGAAACGGAAGATTGCATTGTTTTAACCAAACATTTACTGTCTTTAATTAACTTTAAGAAAAGTTTTTAAGTTGCTCTTCTACCTTAGAGTACCAGGCCTGTTGTGAAACATAGTGCTTTTTATATTTTCCAAACAGTTCGTAATTACGTAGAATTAGTTATTTATATTTTTCTTTTCGTTTATCAATAGTCACATGCTAAAAGCTTATAAAAATGAGGAATTCGCTCCCAAATGCAATAATAACCACAATTTCCGTCATCAGTTAATCACTCATTGCTAAAGGCCTCACATTTTCTCTTCTAGTATTTTTCTTAATTGGTATCGAAAATAAGAAATTTATTCAGAAACTACAATAAAATACTCTTTTGGATATGATGAAGTGAATCCCAATTTCATTTCCAGAGAATACAATTTGCTTAGTCGTGACTGAATTTTAAATGACAAAAAAGTGAATGCGTTGAACGTATTGTTTATGCACAAATTAGTCTCAAAGATTTAAAATTTCCGTCAATCATTACACTTTCACCTTGTTGCTTTATACATGTAGTTATATTAGTTAATCACTCATTGCTAAAGGCCTCACAGTTACTAGAAGATGAAGAATAACAACATAAAAGTGTTTTTCCTTTGCTATAATATACCCTGAATATATTGTTTCATGTACATTTTACTCCATATCATCTCATTTTCTCTTGTAGTTTTTTTTTTTGATTTACAATATCGAAAATTAGAAATTTATTCAGAAACTACAATAAAATAGTCGTGACTGAATTTTAAATGAAAAAAAGCGAAAACAACGTTAAATGTAGAACGCACAAATTAGTCTCAAATATTTAAAATTTTAATAAGAATAAGTGTAATCTCTGTAGACACTCTTGGTAGCTGAAGTTGGACTTGCGCTCGGGGGATTCCCAAGGACGCCACATGATTTAAAAAAAAATATATATCTTGTAAATAAGATAAGATGGCGGCAGGTTTTGACGGAATTACAACAGCTCTCACAATTTTCACCATTTGTACCCGTCTACTGGCGTCACCAACTGAGCCAGTTAACACCAACTTCGAATTTAAAATATAGGATCTCGGTTTTTATGCAACAAGCTCAATTCGTATTAAGGGTGTCCGAGCAGTAATGTCCAGCAAATTATGTTAAACCCATTTAACCAAACTTGAAACAGTCCAACGTCACAAAAATGGCGAAGAGATCGTTTCTATCGTTGCCTGTCTGCCCGAGATATTTAAGAAATGATTCTTGAGGTTCTGTATATTGCTGATGTATAGGCATATTGAAATGACCTACGAATGTAACAGATATGCAGACCACAACCAGTCAAACAAAAATATTTGTTGTTTTTTTACACCACTACAGTGTACCTGTTAAGGGAGATCTGGAGTCCGATAATTCGACAGCTTATTGTAACCAGAGTGAAGCAAATAATGCATAGTCCATTTTCTTACATTTTTCCAGCACGATGTTAATGTGTGGCCCACATGCTGGTTTGTTAGAAACATGTACCACTAGATCCATTCTCTTTTATGCTAACATGCACCACCAGATCCATGCTTTTTTATGCTTGTCCCCAGTTTGAACAAAAAGACACCCTTTCCTTTTACCAAACAAAGAAATTGATTTAAGCGTTGTAAATGTTGTATATGTACATTATTTGTATGGATGTTTCCGTGGAATGTAGGACAGAAAATCACAGGACAAAAGGTCACAACTGACATATTTCGATGAAAAGTTACAATTTGTAATTTGAAAAAAAATCCACTAGTTTTAAAAATTATACGTGGGTTCGCGCCCGGCTTTTTTATTTTACAAAAGGACTGCGCTCGACTCGCAGCCACACGTGATAAAGTTTACCAGTTGCTTAGCCATGGCCAGTGGTTATCTCCGGGTTCTCCGGCTTCCCCCACCACTAAAACTCGTCGACATTATAAAAATGAAATATTATTGAAAGTGAGGTTAAACTGCCTCTAAAAATCAAATAAATCAAAATTATTTTTTGTATCAATTGAAAAAAGACAGTAGAAAAAAAATCGGTCTTAGCTTAAATAATGGTATTGTGATTCATATTTCTGTCACAAAAAATCGTAAATTAATCAAACAGAATTTGCAGTCTTATATGTAGCAATCAGTAAATGTCAAATAAAAAATAATAAAGACGTTTAAAGTTTTACAGGAAGGATCCCAAATTTGGATAATAATGAAAATAATCATACATGTATTAAGATATAACTTTAATTAAAAAAATGTATTGTTATTACATTTTTAACGCAAATTGTGACTTTTTGTCCGATAAAAATTGTGATTTTATGTCCCGTGACCTTTTGTCAGTTTACAGTTTCCGACAAGGTAATTCATGTATTGCATGAATGAAAGTGTCAGCCTTGATCCACTTATAAATTGTTAATCTTGTGAGGTTATTTTTCACTTGCAATATGTATGAAGTGTAAATTTTGTTTACAATACATATTTTTATTAACATAAAATGAAAAATACGTGTACAATCAATGTTTCGACTGGTTCTGTTTCTTTTACTTGACTGAAGACAATCTTGTCTTTTAAATACCGGATGTGCCAAACCTGGTTGATTTTGATATTGTTTAATTGTCTCTTACTTTGTATATGTATTGCTTTAATGTTTTTTTGTTATTGAATATTAGCAAAGGGGCCCGTGTGAGTCATACAACTCATACAAGCCTATCACCAATACGGGGTGGGTTCGCGCCCGGCTTTGTAAATTACAAAAAGGGTGCACTCGACTCGCAGTTGCAAGTGATAAAAATTACCAGTTGCTAGCCCATGGTCGGTGGTTCTCTCCGGGTTCTCCAGTGTCCTCCACCACTAAAACTGGTCGCCATGATATAACTGAAATATTGTTGAAAGTGGCGCTAAAACACCAAAGACAGCTATTCAAAACTTCTGGACTACGACAATGACACCAGAATTTTTGGAAACTCCAAACTAGTAAACAACTGATGACATTTTTTATTGCTGGCTTTGACACCTTTAATTTCAGGACAAACAAGAATAAATTAAGAACCTTTACAATATACCGAAACAAATACTACATATTTTCAAATCAATCAGAACAAATCTGTATGCCTTATATAATAAATTTTCAGGTGTACATGTATTTGTAAATATAAGATGTTAAAAAATATATTTACGTTGTATCAGTATTCAAATTCCGATTATATAATAATCCAATTAAATCAAATATCTATAGCTACATACCAGAGTTCTGGCTACATACATTATACATGAACTGGAAATTAGATAATAATTATTTATCTGCTAAATGAAAATCCAATTGGTGCTTGTTTGAGATATTTGAAACAAATTTGTTAAGCTAATTCATTGTACGGTTGGAATTTGGGGGTTCGGTGAAAATAATAATTTTGTTGAAAATATCACTTTTAAGTTGTCATCAATATCTTATCAACTGTTTGTATATTATTTTCACATGCATGTAGCAAATGCAAAAATGTATATTGACACCATGCATATGAACAGATCATATATACAATTGTGGTTCATCAAATATTCGGACCTTTCAAGAAAAAACTAATATTTATTGCAAATGTAAACTAACGCCTCGGAGATATTTCTCAAATTCTCCTACAGCAATAAATAACAAATAACACATTATTAGAAAGTCAACTAGTTATGCTAATTGTTATATTACACGGAATATGGGAATCATGCTTTGGAGATAATTTTCGGAAGCTCCAAATGAACAAATACCGATTTTTAATATACATGTATAGATATTTTTTAATGTTGTCGTTTTCTCCTTTAATTTCAATACAAACAACAAATCAATTACAAAGACGTTACAATCTACACAAGCCAATATAGATTGAATGATCGGCGAAATTAATGCATGTACTTTTTTGTTATTCAAATACGTGTATTTGGTTTTGTAAACATACGATTTACGCAATTTCATCGCTTCAATCAATTATTTATTTCTATGATCTGTAATAAATTTATGCACTCGATACGATAACAGGATTAATTTAAATTTTATTGCAAGTAGATTTTATTTGGTAAACAAATAATATTCCAAGATTATTATACAAATGTGATTAATTAACAGTCAGTTGTAAATTACGCGCATCACGCTTTTTAAGTTCCGTTGAACGTACGACATTGTATATTACTCCCAAAATAAAATAACAAGAATTGTTTACATCAGTTCAGGTAATATTTATTTTTCTAAAGGATTACACAAAATATACGTGTGCTGTGTACCAATCCATGAAGTGCTGTCGTGTTTTCCGCGACGGATTTCCACGACGATCGTGGGTTCCCACTATATAGCGTGTTCCGCGACGGAAAACACACTATTCCACGCTGCGGATTGAAAAACCACGCCCACCAAATGTAGTGGGAAATTTAAAAAAAAGCTGTGCCCTCTGTAACTATGTCCTGCCACTCCCTGCTACCTCGTGAAGAGGTGTCTTACCCTAAAACAATAAACATAAAACAATATTTAAACACAAACAATTTCTCAGTAAGTAAGAGACATTTCGTAATTAAATCTACACAAACAACACAACTTTATATTACAAAAGTATTTTATAAACAAATCAGTTGTCACCATTACATCAAAAATCATTTTTTGTCAGAAATTTTGATAAAATTAACTTTTCTGATTCAATTCAATCACACGATTAAAACAAGATGTAACATGATACCTCTCATATTTTGTTTTCTGCATTTAAAAATACATTTGTAATGAAAGGGTTCATCTGTTTTACTGACATCTTTATTTATAAACAATTCAGTTCTCATGAATAATAACAAAATTACCGAACACCGAGCAATCTTCCAAAGGGAAATTCAAAACTCATAAATCAATAAACAGACAAAATCAGTCAACAACAGGGAAACTGGGAAACCGCAATGGCCCTGACTTGGTACAGGCATTTCTAAACAAATGGTAGATTGAATCAGATTTTACGGCGCAAACTTCTCGCTTCCATTACGGTTCAAAGGTTTCGGTTGTCACTATAACAGCATTCATAAAAAAAATGTTTTTCGTCACAAATTCCAATAAAATTAACATTTTCTGTATCAGTTCAAT
>MJUT01002124.1:50469-69256 GCA_002080005.1 Gigantidas platifrons | reverse complement strand
AGTTGTCATGAATTCTTTAAAAAACGTTTTTCATCACAAATTCCAATAAAATTAACATTTTCCGTATCAGTTCAATGAGATAATTAAAACTAGATGCCACACAACACGTTTGATACTTTCTCCATTCCTTGTAACAAATCAGTCTGTTCAAGTTGTTAATTGCTGCCATCAAATCATTTTTTTTGTAACGTCATAAAATTCTACATTTTCTGTTTTAGGAGTAAAATGACGTGTCACTTGAAGAGTTTAATATTTGATTATCTTAGTTTTACTGAGGGTTTAATTACCTTATTGACCACTACAGACGGTGAGGCTCCTGACTTTAACAGAATGTTTATTACCTCTGTGCTGTCACTCAATGCTGCTTTGTGAAGTGGTGTCACACCCTAAACCAATAAATATAGAACAATATTTAAACACAAACAATTTCTCAGTAAATGACAGACATTTTGTCATTAAATCTTCACAAACAACACAATTTTATATTAAAAAAGTATTTTATAAACAATTCAGTTGTCACGATTACATCAAAAATCATTTTTTGTCAGAAATTTTGATAAAATTAACATTTTCTGATTCAGTTCAATCACACGATTTAAACAAGATGCAACTAGACATGCTTGATATTTTATTTGCTCTATGTAAGATGACATTCAACTTGAAGGGATCTGTTCATCAAGAATTCAGTTTTATTGTCAAAAAAAAAAAACATTTTTCGTCACAAATTCTAATAAAATTAACATTTTCTGATTCAGTTTAATAACACGATTAAAACAAGATTCAACATGATACATTTGATATTTCGTTTTCTGCATTTAAAATCACATTCGTCATGAAAGTTTTCATCTGTTGTACTGACATCTTTATTTATAAACAATTCAGTTGTCATGCATTCTTTAAAAAACGTTTTTCATCACAAATTCCAATAAAATTAACATATTCTGTATCAGTTCAATGAGATAATTAAAACTAGATGCCACACGACACGTTTGATACTTTCTCCATTCCTTGTAACAAATCATTCTGTTCAAGATGTTAATGGGTGCCATCAAATAATTTTTTTTTGTAACGTCATAAAACTCTACATTTTCTGTTTCAGGAGTAACATGACGAGCCACTTGAAGAATTTAATATTTGATTGTCTTAGTTTTACTAAGGGTTTAATTACCTCATTGTCCGCTACAGACGGTGAGGCTCCTGACTTTAGCAGAAGGTTTACTACCTCTGTGTTGCCATAACATGCTGCATCGTGAAGTGGTGTCACACCCTAAAACAATATTTAAAGACAAACATTTCTCAATAAATAACAGACATTTTGTCATTAAATCTTCACAAACAACACAACTTTATATTACAAAAGTATTTTTTATAAACAATTCAGTTGTCATGGTTACATAAAAAATCATTTTTCATCAGAAATTTTTATAAAATTAACATTTTCTGATTCAGTTCAATCACACGATTTAAACAAGATGCAACTAGACATGCTTGATATTTTATTTTCTCTATTTAAGATGACATTCAACTTGAAGGGATCTGTTCATCAAGAATTCAGTTTTATTGTCAAAATAAAAAAAACATTTTTCGTCACAAATTCTAATAAAATTAACATTTTCTGATTCAGTTTAATGACAGGATTAAAATAAGATTCAACACGATAGATCTGATATTTTGTTTTCTGCATTTAATATCACATTCGACATGACAGTTTTCATCTGTTTTACTGACATCTTTATTAATATACAATTCAGTTGTCATGAATTCATAGGAAAACGTTTCTCGTCACAAATTCCAATAAAATTAACATTTTCTGTTTCAGTTCAATGAGATAATTAAAACTAGATACCTCACGCCACGTTTGGTACTTTCTCCATTCCTTATAACAAATCAATCTGTTCAAGCTGTAAATGGCTGCCATCAAATCATACTTTTTTGGTAATGTCATAAAACTCTACATTTTCTGTTTCAGGAGTAAAATGACGCGCCACTTGAAGAGTTTAATATTTGATTGTCTTAGTTTTACTAAGGGTTTAATTACCTCATTGTCCGCTACAGACGGTGAGGCTCCTGACTTTAGCAGAAGGTTTACTGCCTCTGTGTTGCCATACCCTGCTGCATCGTGAAGTGGTGTTTTACCCTAAAACAATAAATATAAAACAATATTTAAACACAAACAATTTCTCAGATCTGTTCATCAAGAATTCAGTTTTATTGTCAAAATAAAAAAAAACATTTTTCGTCACAAATTCTAATAAAATTAACATTTTCTGATTCAGTTTAGTGACACGATTAAAACAAGATTCAACATGATACATTTGATATTTTGTTTTCTGCATTTAAAATCACATTCGTCATGAAAGTTTTCATCTGTTGTACTGACATCTTTATTTATAAACAATTAAGTTGTCATGAATTCTTTAAAAAACGTTTTTCATCACAAATTCCAATAAAATTAACATTTTCCGTATCAGTTCAATGAGATAATTAAAATTAGATGCCACACGACACGTTTGATACTTTCTCCATTCCTTGTAACAAATCATTCTGTTCAAGATGTTAATGGGTGCCATCAAATCATTTTTTTTTGTAACGTCATAAAATTCTACATTTTCTGTTTTAGCAGTAAAATGACGTGTCACTTGAAGAGTTTAATATTTGATTATCTTAGTTTTACTGAGGGTTTAATTACCTTATTGTCCACTACATACGGTGAGGCTCCTGACTTTAACAGAAGGTTTACTACCTCTGTGTTCTTATTCCATGCTGCTGTGTGAAGTGGTGTCAGACCCTAAAACAATAAACATAGAACAATATTTAAACACAAACAATTTCTCAGTAAATAACAGACATTTTGTCATTAAATCTTCACAAACATCACAACTTTGTATTAAAAAAGTATTTTATAAACAATTCAGTTGTCACGATTACATCAAAAATCATTTTTTGTCAGAAATTTTGATAAAATTAACATTTTCTGATTCAGTTCAATCACACGATTTAAACAAGATGCAACTAGACATGCTTGATATTTTATTTTCTCTATTTAAGATGACATTCAACTTGAAGGGATCTGTTCATCAAAAATTCAGTTTTATTGTCAAAATAAAAAAAGAAAATTTTTCGTCACAAATTCTAATAAAATTAACATTTTCTCATTCAGTTTAATGACACGATTAAAACAAGATTCAACATGATACATTTGATATTTTGTTTTCTGCATTTAAAATCACATTCGTCATGAAAGTTTTCATCTGTTGTACTGACATCTTTATTAATAAACAATTAAGTTGTCATGAATTCATAAAAAACGTTTTTCATCACAAATTCCAATAAAATTAACATTTTCCGTATCAGTTCAATGAGATAATTAAAACTAGATGCCACACGACACGTTTGATACTTTCTCCATTTCTTGTAACATATCATTCTGTTCAAGATGTTAATGGGTGCCATCAAATCATTTTTTTTTCTAACATCCTAAAACTCTATATTTTCTGTTTTAGGAGTAAAATGACCTGTCACTTGAGGAGTTTAATATTTGATTGTCTTAGTTTTACTGAGGGTTTAATTACCTGATTGTTCACTACAGACGGTGAAGCTCCTGACTTTAACAGAAGGTTTATTACCTCTGTTCTGGAATTATCTACTGCATCGTGAAGTGGTGTCATACCCTAAAACAATAAATATAAAACAATATTTAAACACAAACAATTTCTTAGTAAATAACAGAAATTTTGTCATTAAATCTTCACAAACAACACAATTTTATATTAAAAAAGTATTTTATAAACAATTCAGTTGTCACGATTACATCAAAATTCATTTTTTCTCAAAAATTTTGATAAAATTAATATTTTCTGATTCAGTTCAATCACTCGATTTAAACAAGATGCAACTAGACATGCTTGATATTTTATTTTCTCTATTTAAGATGACATTCAACTTGAAGGGATCTGTTCATCAAGAATTCAGTTTTATTGTCAAAATAAAAAAAAACATTTTTCGTCACAAATTCTAATAAAATTAACATTTTCTGATTCAGTTTAATGACAGGATTAAAATAAGATTTAACACGATACATCTGATATTTTGTTTTCTGCATTTAATATCACATTCGACATGACAGTTTTCATCTGTTTTACTGACATCTTTATTAATATACAATTCAGTTGTCATGAATTCATAGGAAAAGTTTTTCGTCACAAATTCCAATAAAATTAACATTTTTTGTTTCAGTTCAATGAGATAATTAAAACTAGATGCCACACGCCACGTTTGGTACTTCCTCCATTTCTTATAACAAATCAATCTGTTCAAGCTGTAAATGGCTGCCATCAAATCATATTTTTTTGGTAACGTCATAAAACTCTACATTTTGTGTTTCAGGAGTAAAATGACGCGCCACTTGAAGAGTTTAATATTTGATTGTCTTAGTTTTACTAAGGGTTTAATTACCTCATTGTCCGCTACAGACGGTGAGGCTCCTGACTTTAGCAGAAGGTCTACTACCTCTGTTCTGCCATTCTCTGCTGCATCGTGAAGTGGTGTTTTACCCTAAAACAATAAATATAAAACAATATTTAAGCACAAACAATTTCTCAGTAAATAACAGACATTTTGTCATTAAATCTTTACAAGCAACACAACTTTATATTACAAAAGTATTTTATAAACAATTCAGTTGTCATGGTTAAATAAAAAATAATTTTTCGTCAGGAATTTTAATAAAATTAACATTTTCTGATTCAGTCCAATCACACGATTAAAACAAAATGCAACACGACACGCTTGATATTTTATTTTCTCTATTTAAGATGGTATTCAACTTGAAAGGATCTGTTCATCAAGAATTCAGTTTTATTGTCAAATTAAAAAAAAACATTTTTCGTCACAAATTCTAATAAAATTAACATTTTCTGTTTCAGTTCAATGAGATAATTAAAACTAAATGCCACACGCCACGTTTGGTACTTTCTCCATTCCTTATAACAAATCAATCTGTTCAAGCTGTTAATGGCTGCCATCAAATCATATTTTTTTGTAACGTCATAAAACTCTACATTTTCTGTTTCAGGAGTAAAATGACGCACCACTTGAAGAGTTTAATATTTGATTGTCTTAGTTTTACTAAGGGTTTAATTACCTCATTGTCCGCTACAGACGGTGAGGCTCCTGACTTTAGCAGAAGGTCTACTACCTCTGTTCTGCCATTCTTTGCTGCTGTGTGAAGTGGTGTCTTATCCTAAAACAACACAACTTTATATTACAAGAGTATTTTATAAACAATTCAGTTGTCACGATTACATCAAAAATCATTTGTTTGTCAGAAATTCTAATAAAATTAACATTTTCTGATTCAGTTTAATTACACGATTAAAACAAGATTCAACAGGACACATATGATATTTTGTTTTCTGCATTTAAAATGACATTCGACATGAAAGTGTTCATCTGTTTTACTGACAGCTTTATTTATATAAAATTTAGTTGTCATGAATTCATAAAAAAAAGTTTTTGTCACAAATTTCAATAAAATTAACATTTTCTGTGTCAGTTCAATGCGATAATTAAAACTAGATGCCACACGACACGTTTGATACTTTCTCCATTCCTTGTAACAAATCGGTCTATTCAAGCTGTTAATGGCTGCCATCAAATCATATTTTTTTCGTAACGTCATAATACTCTACATTTTCTCTTTCAGGAGTAAAATGACGCGCCACTTGAAGAGTTTAATATTTGATTGTCTTAGTTTTACTAAGGGTTTAATTACCTCATTGTCCGCTACAGACGGTGAGGCTCCTCTCTTTAACAGAATGTTTACTATCTCTGTTTTGCCATTCTCTGCTGCTGTGTGAAGTGGTGTCAGACCCTAGAACAATAAATATAAAACAATATTTAAACACAAACAATTTCTCAGTAAATAACAGATATTTTGTCATTAAATCTTCACAAGCAACACAATTTTATATTACAAAAGTATTTTTATAAACAATTCAGTTGTCATAGTTACATACAAAAATAACTTTTCGTCAGAAATTTAGATAAAATTAACATTATCTGATTCAGTTCAATCACACGATTAAAAGAAGATGCAACACGACACGCTTGATATTTTATTTCTCTCTTTAAGATGACATTCAACTTGAAGAAATTCAATTTTATTGTAAAAAAATAAAATTGTCGTCACAAATACTAATAAACTTTACATTTTCTGTATCAGTTCAATGAGATAATAAAAACTAGATGCCACACGACACGTTTGATACTTTTTCCATTCCTTGTAACAAATCATTCTGTTCAAGCTGTTAATGGCTGCCATCAAATCATATTTTTTTTGTAATGTCATAAAGCTCTACATTTTCTGTTTCAGGACGCATCACTTGAAATGATTAATATTTGATTGTCTTAGTATTACTGAGGGTTTAATTACATGATCGCTCACTACAGACAGGGGGGATCCTGCCTTTAACAGAAGGTATACTAACTCTGTCCTGCCACTCCCTGATGCCTCGTAAAGAGGTGTCTTACCCTAAAACAATAAATAAAAAAGCAATATTTAAACAAAAACAATTTCTCAGAAAATAACAGATATTTTGTCATTAAATCTTCACAAGCAACACAACTTTATATTACAAACGTATTTTTATAAACAATTCAGTTGTCATCATTACATAAACTAGAGGCTCAGTGGGCTGGGCCTGTGTCGCTCACCTTTCGTTCTGCTTTGAGGAAACTGAATACAGGACCTTCCATAGGTACTTCCCACCAAATATCGGTTGATTTTGGCAAAGCAGTTTCAGATAAGAAGATTTTTATAAATTGACCATTCTAAAACAGGAAATGCCTCTGGTAGCCATGTCTGTAAATGGATCAAAACGAAATGAGTAATTTCTATAGAGGATCTTCCATAGATCCTTTTTACCAAGTTTCAGTTCATTTGGCCAAGCGGCTTCAGAGTAAAAGCTGTTTTAGAAATTGACCAATAAGAAAAAAAAACTTGCCTTTGGCAGCCATATTTGTTAATTGATAGGGACGAAATGAGTAATCTTTATAGAGGACCTCCATAGATGCATCCTACCAAGTTTTGGTTCATTTGGCCAAGCGGTTTCAGGGAAGATTTTTAAAAATAGGCCAATCAGAAACAAGAATTGCCTCTGGCCACCATGTTTGTTAAGAGATCGGAACGAAATGAGCAATAGCAACAGAGGACTTTCCATAGATGCTTCCTACCACGTTTCAGTACATTTATCCAAACGGTTTCAGAGGGGAAGAATCTAAAAATATCAGCCAATCAGAAACAAGAATCGCCTGTGGCGACAATGTTTGTTAATAGATCGGGACAGAATGAACAATTTTTTTAGAGGATCTTCCATAGAAGGTTCTACCAAGTATCGGATCATTTTGCGGTTTCAGAGGAGAATATTTTTAGAAATCAATCAATCAGAAATAAGAATTGCCTGTGGCGGCCATGTTTGTTAATGGATCAAAACGAAATGAGCACTCCTTATAAAGGACCGCCCATAGATGCTTCCTACGAAGTTTCAGTTCATTTGGCTAAGCGGTTACAGAAGAGAATCATTTTAAAAACCAACCAATGAGAAACAAGGGTCGCATGTGGTGGCCATGTTTGATAGCGGATCGGGACGAAAGGAGCAATATTAGAGAGGGTCTCTCCATAGATACTTCCTACCAAGTTTCAGTTCATTTGGCTGAGGGGTTTTAGAGGCATATTAATCAGTAATTCAATTCATAGAGATAACTGCATTTTACTAATATCTATATTTAAATTAGAGTTATCTCCTTTTCCACAGATTTTTTTTCTTAGAAAGCATACAATCATAAACATCAATTGCCTGTGGCGGCCATTTTTGTTAATGGATAGGGACGAAATGAGCAATCATTATAGAGGACATCCCATAGATGCTTCCTATCTAAGTTTCAGTTCGTTTGGCTGAGGGGTTTCAGAGGAGAAGATTAAAATGGGAAAAGTTAACGGACGACGGACGACGGACGCCAAGTGATGGCAAAAGCTCACGTTGCCTTTGGCAAGGTGAGCTAAAAATCATTTTTCGTCAGAAATTTTGATAAAATTAACATTTTCTGATTCAGTTCAATCACACGATTAAAACAAGATGCAACACGGCACTTCTCATATTTTAGTTTCTCTATTTAAGATGACATTCATCTTGAAGGGATCTGTTCATCAAGAATTCAGTTTTATTGTAAATATTAAAAAAAAACAATTTCGTCACAAATTCTAATAAACTAAACATTTTCTGTTTCAGTTCAATGAGATAATTAAAACTAGATGCCACACGCCACGTTTGGTACTTTCTCCATTCCTTATAACAAATCAATCTGTTCAAGCTGTTAATGGCTGCCATCAAATCATATTTTTTGTAACGTCATAAAACTCTACATTTTCTGTTTCAGGAGTAAAATGACGCGCCACTTGAAGAGTTTAATATTTGATTGTCTTATTTTTATTAAGGGTTTAATTACCTCTATGTCCGCTACAGACGGTGAGGCTCCTGACTTTAGCAGAAGGTCTACTACCTCTGTTCTGCCATTCGTAGCTGCTGTGTGAAGTGGTGTCTTATCCTAAAACAAACAACACAACTTTATATTACAAGAGTATCTTATAAACAATTCAGTTGTCACGATTACATCAAAAATCATTTTTTTGTCAGAAATTTTGATAGAATTTACATTTTCTGATTCAGTTCAATCACGTGATTAAAACAAGATGGAACACGATACTTCTCATATTTTATTTTCTGCATTTAAAAATACATTTGTCATGAAAGATTTTTTTCTGTTTTACTGACATCTTTATTTATAAAAAATTCAGTTGTCATGAATTCATAAAAAAACGTTTTTCTTCACAAATTCCAATTAAATTAACATTTTCTGTATCAGTTCAATGAGATAATTAAAACTAGATGCCACACGACACGTTTGATACTTTCTCCATTCCATATAACAGATCATTCTGTTCAAGCTCTTAATGGCTGCCATCAAATCATATTTTTTTAACGTAAAAAAAGCTCTACATTTTCTATTTCAGGAGTAAAATGACACATCACTTGACGAGTTTAATATTTGATTTTCTTAGTTTTACTGAGGGTTTAATTACCTTATTGTCCGCTACAGACGGTGAGGCTCCTGACTTTAACAGAAGGTCTACTACCTCTGTTTTGCCACTCACTGCTGCTGCGTGAAGAGGTGACCAGCCCTAAAACAATAAATATAAAACAATATGTAAACACAAACAATTGCTCAGTAAATAACAGACATTTTGCCATTAAATCTTCACAAACAACACAACTTTATATTGCAAAAGTATTTTATCAACAATTCAGTATTCACGATTACATCAAAAATCATTTTTTGTCAGAAATTTTGATAAAATTAACATTTTCTGATTCAGTTCAATTACACAATTAAAACAAGATAGAACACGATACCTCTCATATTTTGTTTTCTGCATTTACAAATACATTTGTCATGAAAGGTTTCATCTGTTTTACTGACATCTTTATTTATAAACAATTCAGTTGTCATGAATTCATAAAAAAAACTTTTTTCGTCACAAATTCTAATACAATTAACATTTTCTGATTCAATTTAAAGACACGATTAAAACTAGATTCAACAGGATACACCTGATATTTTGTTTTCTGCATTTAAAATCACATTCGTCATGAAAGGTTTCATCTGTTTTAATGACATCTTTATTTATAAACAATTCAGTTTTCATGAATTCATAAAAAAAACGTGAAGAGGTGTCCAGCCACAACAGACGCTTCTGTCTTTAACATGGTTACATAAAAATCATTTTACGTAACAAATCTTGATACAATTAACATTTTCTGATTCAGTTTGATCAGATAATTAAAAGTAGACGCAATACGACACGCTTGATACTTTCTCCATTCCTTGTAACAAAAACTAGAGGTTCCCAGGAGCCTGTAATCGCTCACCAGGTTTTCAATTTGACATCTAAAGTTGATAGAAAATGGGGGTGTTACACATAATTTTGAAAGTGGGCCACCCAAAGATCATTTCAACTCAAATTTCTGAGCAAAGGATTTTGATGTCATTTTTATCTTATAATATCCCTAAACGGAATAAACTAGCTGAAAAAATCTCACAGAAAAACCCAGAATATATGTTTAACTAGTCATTGCCAGGATGTAGCTGCAGTTAAAGTTTGAGTTCATTTTGATTTAGAATAAAACAGAAATTGACAACTAAAGAAATTTATATTTTTAGTAACAGCAGCCATTTTGAATGGAGGGCGGGACTGTCAGACATAATATTGAAAGGGGACCACCCAAGGACAATCCCAACCAAATTTGCTTTACTTTGGTTCAATAGGTTCAGAAGAGTAGATTTAAATATAATTTGTTTATCAAAATATGCCTAATTTGCATAATCTGTATAAATCTGCTCAAAGAAAAATTTCACAGAAAAACCTGGAAAAATGTTGAATTACTCATTGCCATGCAGCTGCAGTTGAGCTCATTTGGATTTATAACAAGTGCAACGTAAAGCGTGGCGTATCCCCTCGCCTAAAAATTTGACCCGGTGACCTTGACGTTTGACCTTGAAAATCAATATGGTTCCAGATTCTCTTTAGGACTATGTCTGTGCCAAGTTTGGTCAAAATCCATTGAAGGATATTGATTCGAGAGTGTTCACAAGGATGTTAGGGAAGGACGGAAGGAAGGTATACATGTAAATCGGCTGGAAAAAAAAATTCACAGAAAAACCCGGAATATATGTTAAACTACTCATTGCCATGTAGCTGCAGTTAATATGTGAGCTCATGTTGGTTTATACTAAAGCAGCATAAGACAATTGAAGAAATATATATTTCTAGTAACAGCAGCCATCTTGAAAGGAGGGCGGGACGGTCGGACATAATTGTGAAATGGACCCACCCAAGAACCAGCCCTGCCAGGTTTAGTATAATTTGGTTCAGCGGTTTCAGAGGAAAAGATTTAAATGTGATATTTTCTCAAAATATGCCTAAGTTGCATAATCGGTATAAATCGGCTGAAAGAAAAATTTCACAGAAAAATACGGAAAATATGTTAAACTACATTTTGTACTCATTTCCGTGTAGCTGCAGTAAAAATATGAGCTCATATAGATTTATAATAAAGCAGCAATGGACAATTGAGGAAATTTCTATTTTTAGTAGCAGCAGCCATCTTGAATGGAAGGAGGATCTGTCGGACACACCTTTGAAAGGGACCCACCCAAAGGACCATCCCTGCCAGGTTTGGTTTAATTTGGTTCAGGGGTTTCAGAGAAGATTTAAATGTGAAAGTTTACGACGTACGCCGTACGGACGGAGGGACGACGACGGACGACAGACGCAAAGTAATGGCAAAAGCTCAATTGCCTTTGGACATGTGAGCTAAAAAAGTATTTTATCAACAATTCAGTTGTCATGGCTAAAAACAAAAACAATTTTCGTCAGAAGTGTATCGTTTGTACCAACTACCATATTACAAAAAAAATCAAATCACGATAATTCTTTTAATTTTGGATTAAAGGATCAACAATCGAAAAGACTACTTGCACACATCAGGATAATACTTTTTTTTATATAAAAACACATAAAAGTAAAGGATTTACTGCTAGACATTGGCTTACTTACAAAAGCTTCGCAGGAACAGCCCCTGGATGCAATAATACCATTGCAATATTGCTTTTATATTTGTAATATCATTTCACTGAATATTTTTCCATCTACGTGGTTGATCGATGATCAACAAATCTTAATTTGGGTTATTTCAGAAAATTGGGGAGATAAATTTTCACCAGTTAAAGATAAAAAGCTTTTCTTTAATTTTTCTTTCATACGTTTCAAGTTTTACTACATGGATAAATCGTTTTAAAGCATAGAATATTATGTAATTTACTTTATACTTGTCAAAATAGCTCTATAATATATTTTATTCAGCTATCAGATAGCCATATGGTATATAATGTGACATTCCCGGCTTAGGATATATATTCCCTGAGGTTGAGGCAACTGACGATGCACATTTGTGTCCGCTGCCATAATTTGTGCTTTGGAACCAACATTCATCAGAAATTGCCAAAGCCTGTTGCACTGAGGGTGACATTTTTTCAAGGTAAGTCTCAAAGTTTCTAACCAGACAATATTCAGGCATTTCACTATCCTGCGGCATGTGTCCAGAAACATTTTCTCTGTCAATTTTCCTATGAGTTCTAGTTATTAATTTGTCCACCTTTTTCATTACGTAATGTCCCAATGACAACCACGTCTTTTGTAATAGATTCCATATTTTTATTGGCTCTTCGACAAAGATAATCTTACATATATTCGAACACGATTTGCGAGGCCTGTAGGGGTAGACGGGTCCATGTAGATATTATTGTACAGTTTTGATTTATCCTCAGGTTATCTTTATATATCTCTTCAAATCTCTTTTGTGTTGTTAATGTTGTGGTTTTGCAAAGGTCTCCACTCTTTGTACGTGCATCCACATAAAAATGGGGGAGTGCTTCCGCTAGCATGGCGACATCAAACATTTCAAAGTTTTTTTCCATATCTTTCTCCAAATAAGATCTCAATAAATTCGCTGCAGCTGTTTGATATGATTGTGTTTATAAAAACAATATTTTGTCTTTTAGCAGTGACATCCTATTCTGAATGAGATGCAAACTGCTTCATTTCGGCTTTGTTTGTTCTAACTTTGCTTTTGTTTATTTTCTTTGCAAACGGTTTTCAAGGTGTCGATAGTCCTTCAGGTACATTTTATTTTCTATGAAACTGTTTACAATTTTTCAATTAGAAAAAATAATTGCCTGCGGTGGCCATCTTTGTTAACAGATCGGGACGAAATATTGCAATCTTTATAGAGGACATTCCATATATGCTTCTTACCAAGTTTCGGTTCATTTGGCCAAACAGTTTCAGAGGACAATAAACAAAAATAATTGACCAATCAGAAATAAGAATTGCCTGTGGCAGCCATGTGGTTTAACGGATCGGGATGAAATATGCAATCTGCATAGAAGACCTTCCATAGATGCTTTCTACTAAGATTTGATTCATTTGGCAAAGCGGTTTCAGAGGAGAAAATTTAAAAAATCGACCAATCAAAATCAAGAATTGCCTTTGGCGGTCATGTTTATTAACGGATCAGGACAGAATGAGCAATCTTCATAGAGGACTGAGGACCTTACATAGATGCTTCCTACCAAGATTAAGTTCATTTGGCCAAGAGGTTGCAGAGGAGAAGATTTTTTCGAAATCGACCAATCAGAAACAGGAATTGCCTATAGCGCCATGTTTATTAACGGATCAGGACGAAATGTGCAATTTTCATTGAGAACATTCCATAGATGCTTCCTACCAAGTTTTGGTTTATTTGACCAAAGTGGTTTCGATTTTTAACTAGAGGCACAGGTGAGCCTGTATCACTCACCTGACATAAATACGTTCTCTTAAGAATGTCTGCACGCCGAATACATCTAAGTTACTATTCAAATCCCATAGGGTTCTATGTTAAAACTATGTCTGCTCATAGCAGCCATCTTGGAGGGAGGTCGTGGTCACCAGACACAATTTTGAAAGTATACTACCCAAGGACCACCCATGCCATGTTTGTTTTAAATTGGCAGGCTGGTTTCAGAGAAGACTTTAAAAAAAATGTCCATAGGGTCCTATGTTAAAACTATGTCCGCTGACGGCAGCCAATTTGAACCGAGATCGGGGTCACTGAACACAATTTTGGAAGTTGACCACATAACGACCGTCGATGACATGTTTGGAATATATTGGCTTACTGGTTTCAGAGAAGAAGACTTTAAAACATTTTTCCCATAGGGTCCTATGTTAAAAATATGTCCGCTGAAGGCGGCCATCTTGGATGCAGGTCGGGGTCACAGGACATAATTTTGAAAGTTGACCACCTAAGGACCATTCATGCCATGTTTGCTTTAAATTGACTTACTGGTTTCAGAGCAAAAGACTTTTAAACATTTTTCCATAGGGTCCTACATGTATGTTAAAACTAAGTCGAGTCATGGCCGCCATCTTGAACTTCCGATCAGCAAACGATTCACCAGGTTAGTACAGGACCACCCAATGATCATTCCTGCAAAGTCACAATTCAATTGGCTTAGTGGTTTCTAACAAGAAGATTTTTAAAATTTCGACCAATGAGAACACTTTATGGGCCCTGGCAGCCATGTTGGATTTCTGATCAGCGCCAAAAACAAATATCTTGTATATGACCATCCATTGAACATTTCTGTCAAGCTTAGTTCAAAGGGTCCAATGTTAAACTAAGTCGACTCATGGCGGTCATCTTGAATTTGCAATCAGCAAGCGATTCATAATTTTAGTACATGACCACCCAATGATCATTCCTGCAAAGTAACAATTCAATTGGATTGGTGGTTTCAGACAAGAAGATTTTTAAAATTTCAGCCAATGAGAGCACATTATGGACCCTGGCAGCCATGCTGAATTTCAAATCAACACAAAAAAAACACAAATATGGTAGAGGACCATCCAGTGAACATTTCTGGCAAGCTTGGTTCAAATTTGTTCAGTTGTTTCAGAGAAGAAGATTTAAATGTGGAAAGCTAACAGACCTATGGCCAGGTGAGCTAAAAAAAATTATTATATTTATAACTTTAGAGGGGTTGCAAACTATGTTTCGATTGATCGCCATTAACTTCTCCCAGAATTCTCCACACTTCGTTGTCTTCCACTACTTCCTGTGAGCTTTCTGAAAGAGATGTCACTTCTTCCTCTAATTTGAAACTAGTAAGAACTATGTGGTGTACTTGACTTGTACCTTAAATAATTAACTCTCTCTCTCCCCCTGATGTGTACTTGACTTGTACCATAAATGATTAACTCTCTCTCTCTCTCTCTCTCTGAGGTGTACTGCACTTGTATCATGATAATTTTAAACATATATGTACTTACAGATATATACTTGATGTTCTTTACCTTTTAAAGGTATACTATTTTAATTTTAATGATCTTTAAGTATGTCCTGTATACTATATTACTTGCATTGTTCACTTGACAGTTGACCTCTGCCCCTTTGTAGATACAATCCTGAAGAGTGTCAACATCTCCAGATCGTACAGCAGCAAAAATCCTCTGAAATGAAATTACACAACAAAATATGAATAATTACCAAATTAGTATTAAGTAATGATTTTAAATGCAAACATGAACAGTCATCGTAGAAAATGCATTCTACTGATAATGTGTATTTATGGAACATAAATTAATTAATGATCCCTAAATAACTTTTATTTTCCTGCTTTTACAGCAGGCCAATTGATTTTATAAATTGAATTATATATGTCAATTCTTTGTTTTACATTAAGCCTTTTAATTATAAAATCAATAATTTATTCCTATAGAATTACAGCAGCCAATGAAATGTAAGCTGTCAGCTGCCATCCTTGCTGTTTACTAAATTTATACAGAGAAGAAGTGTTGATGTTTCGAAGTTTTTCCACTTCCTCTCCTACTACCCTCCTGTTATTTTTAGAGTTTATGGTGGGGCGATTTTTATGCCCCATATTCGCTCTTTTTATTAAGTGGATTTAGTGTAGTAGTTTTTATGTTATGAATGTACCAATTCAGTATTTTGCATTGTTTATCTAGTCACTTTTATATATGTTTTTGGTACTTTTATAGTTGCTTTTTTTATTAAAAACGTTTGGCATTTTACAATAAATGCCCTTAACGACAATAATGCTTGTTATTATTTGCAGAACGAACAGTGCAAACATTTGCCTCTATTATTTTATGTGGTTTCAGGAGGGTGCTCATTTAAGCGGTCATAATATTATATAAGTATGACTTTGTAAGATTCTACTGATAATTATTATATAAGTATGATTTTACAACATTCTACTGATAATTATTATATAAGTATGACTTTATAACATTCTACTGATAATTATGATATAAGTATGACTTTATAACATTCTACTGATAATTATGATATAAGTATGACTTTACACATTCTACTGATAATTATGATATAAGTATGACTTTATAAGATTCTACTGATAATTATTATATAAGTATGACTTTATAAGATTCTACTGATAATCATTATATAAGTATGACTTTATGAGATTCTACTGTTGTCATTAAAAGTCATGGTCATCTTAGAAATCATTCAAAGCTGCCATTAAAGACAGGATCTAAGATTTTCGTGTTTAATATTAAAATCGGTAAAACGGTGAACTAACGGCCAGGAATGAACTAAAAATGCTTAAAATGTCAATGTTGTAACATTAATCAACGTAATCAACAGAGTAAAGTTGATTACTTTGTATCATTTTTTGTCGCACCGACAAAAATTCACGAACTCTTGTTTCAAGCAAAAAATCATTGACAAGGGTTTACGCTTGATGTAAAATCATATATATATTTTTTTTATTTAATTACTGAAGGCATATTTCCCTGATAAAAGTGAAATGCATTTATTTTAACGAAAATCGTAGATCCTATTACTTTAAAATGTCATGATTTAAATTAATAAAGCCATGGAAAATTGATTGTTCGTTTCCCCTAACATGGGAAAATTTTCACAGCCCGGCAGGCAGGCTTTTATTTCATTTTTTTTATTTATTTATTCTTTCATTTCTTTAGTAGAATAATACATGCATGCTCCTAATAAGCATACTTGTTCTGTTATTCCTTTTTGGAGAAGAAAAATAAAATTTCTAATTCGTGTTGAAAAAAGTGACATGGCTGGCTTCAAAAATATGTTTTTTCTACAAAAATGCCAATAAAATCAATTGACCAGGCAGGATAAAACTGACCCGACAGGGTTAGGGAAAACAAACAATCTTTTTTTTCTTTGGCCTAAATGATTCATATAATCAAACATAATCAAAACAGAAATGATATAATTCTGTATATTTGAATTAAAGAAAAACAAAAATAAATTTCAACACAATTTTTGAAAATAAATTTAGAGCAAAGAAACAAAATAGTAATTTTGTATGCCCCTTAAATATAAACACTAGTGAAATGTAGCGATGTGAAATTCCATCAAAATTTCAGTTTTGATGATCGTTAAACCAACATCCATCGATGATCAATGATCCATAACAATTAACTTTTCAGACTAGGATTACACTACAAAATATTTCAAAAGTACGTGTACAATTGATTAAGTAGTTAAACTTTAAATAACATTGTATCAGGCAAAACATTAGTAAGAACCTAGACTGCATAATTTTTCACTGGTAGTGTGTTGACATAGACAAGTTAATATTCATTTTTATATTATAAAATAAACCTGTCATTTATTATTTGAAGAAAACCAAAATAGTTTTATTTAAAGTCAGAAAGGACCAGAATGTTAGATAATTAACTATAATGGATGTGTACATGTAGAATCCCGAGGATTATCAGGGTTAGAAATTAAATATTTGAGATAGTAGTTATTAGGTTATTAAAAACAATATTTGGACTAGTCTTCCATAATACTGATTAGCCTGTACACAATGCTAGGGGCATCCGGGTGCATGTGCCCCCACAAAAAAAAATAAATTAAATTAAAAATTAGATGCAAAATTCTGGAGTGTATATGAAGCTTGTACAATAATACCTCCAGCAATGCCGCCTCTAATATCAGTTACAGAGAGGACCTTCCATAGATGCTTCCTACCAAGTTTTAGTTCATTTGGCTGAGGGGTTTCAGAGGAGAAGATTAAAATGTGAAAAGTTAACGGGCGATGGACGCCAAGTGATGGCAAAAGCTCACATTCCTGTATGGGATATTACGAGTCTCTTTTTCCGCATTCATACTCAGGGGAAGGCTTTGGTTCTACGATTCCCTTATTGATTTGGGTTGACTTAAGGTTGTTTTTTTTTGTTTTTTTTTTATATTTTTTTTTATTAAAGTCTGTACATTTGTTAGTTAAAAAAACCCATCGAATATCTGTACCTTATCCTGGCCTCGTTAGCGGTAGTAAAAACGATGTAATATACAGTTATTAGTATTTGTTAGTAAGTACATATAAAATAATACATATTTATTTTAAAGCATGATACAAATGACAAGAAAGTACCCTTGAACCTGTACGATCATATTATATTTACCAATGTAGTTTCTAACAAAAATACAGATTTTCAATTTTACATTTTAGGGGGAGGGGATTAAATTTAATAATAATGGGGGTTAAATAAAATAATAATATTATGTTTTAAGGAGATGAAAAATATTTTAGGATATGAGAACAAAAGATACTTTTGGTTAACTACTATTTAGAATCCAGAAAAGAAAAATAAATAAATAAATGAAAAGAAATTATACATTGTAATAAAAATAACTTAAAGTAATATGAAATGCCAAAATCATTATTTTCGGTTTTCTAAAAATTTCTGATTTATGTAAAGATTAAATATACAAAGAACGTAAACCATTCACCTAGTCATATCGGCACCTAACGTTTGGTTATTCTTATTTAATTATGTTTGATTAAAGCAAATATTTGTATCTGATATCATAGTAATGGATGAAATAGTAAATAAAAAATGATTTAAACAAAATAACTAAAATATCAATAAAATGATGATTTTCAAATGTACACATGAAAAAAACCACTAATTATACATAGGTGCCGAATTGACTAAAGCAGGTGCCGATTTGACCAGGTGACGATTGAACTAGGGGACGAAATGACTATCTTAGGTGCTGAAATGACCAAGTCCCGTTTGTTCAAAATACAGGATAAAGTTATC